>CM050844.1:370000-637500 GCA_027580175.1 Siniperca scherzeri | reverse complement strand
ACAGGGAATGGGATTGGAAGTAAAAAAAAAAAAAAAACTGTGTTGAAGCTTTGGCAATATTGTTCCAGTTTCACACCAATTTCAAGCTCAGAGAATTGACCTGAGAAAGAAATAAAGAAATTCAGAGGAGAAAAGTGAGAGAGAGAGAGAAAGCTGATGGCACGATGAGTAAATCCCTGCGGTGTCCAACTTAATTCCTGTGAAATGTCAGAGTTGTGTTGCAAGACTTACATCACACACACACACAGCAAAATAAGGGAATGTTCAGAGAGAGAGAGAGACTCTCAGGCTGCTTCAGGTCATAAGGACAGAGTATTTGGATGGTATATTGTTCATGGCATGTCATCTTACTGTTCTCCAGCTGAAACAGTATGTCAAGTCACAAGACACAGCATGAAGAGGGACTACTCAAAATAAGTTAAAGGGTTGGTTTGCCCAAATTACTAAATAACCTCTAATGGTATATACATGGTACAGTATCTTGCACCATGCTCATAATTGTGGTTTTATGTGACCAGGTTTAGAGACATCTAGAACACACTGTGAGCAGTTTGCATTGAAACTACTTTCTAGCCAAGTAAGAGTCTTAATGAAACCTGTTGACTGTTTTCAATGCAGAAATCTCAGAGACAGATATCTGAAAACCTGGACAATTAAAACCAAAACTTTCTGCATGGAGAGATACCACTAGAGCTAAATGATATTTTTGTTTTTTAATGTTTCTTGTTAAAACTGAGCCTTTGGAAAAAAAAAAAAAAAAAAAAACTCTAAAAGACAAAAGGAATGCAATTCACTGCATACCTGGGGCCTGTTCCAAAACGCAGGTTTAACAAACTCTGAGTAGACTAAGTCTGATGGGAAACTCAAACTTTGAACTAAACCTGTTTCTGGAACGGGCAGGTAGTTGGTAAAGTTATCTACCCTTGCAGCTAAGCACTTATTCCTGTGGTGTTTTTGTACTTGTCTGTATATTAACTCCACCCAACACTGTTCTCTGAACTGTTTTTTATTGTGTGAGTCACTGTGTCAATAAGTCCTCCAAACTAAATGCATTGTTTGTCACTGCATTCCAAAACAACACATTTCCTGATCTGATACTCCTATCAGCACAAATACATAATTTCCCATGACTGTTTCCTGATCTTACGTTGGTTAGGTTTAGCCATAAAATCTATTTGGGTCAGGTTAAGGAAAGAAGCAGTCGTGATTAAAAGAAAACACAATTGACTGTTTGTAGAAAATGTGAAGTGAACAGCAGTCTTCTGTGTTGAAGTCACATACTTTGTTGACCATCCATCGACTCTGGTGCTAACATTACACTTCTTCCACCTTTGTTCCTGAAAGACAAGAGTCATAATTCACACAGTCGCTACAGGTCCTAGTCAGGTAAATGTAAGCATAGTTTCTATCAAGCATTTGAACAAACAACTGATGCTGTCATTTTTCTTGAGGACAGTCTCCAGTGTGTGGACCTCTGAAAGACAATCATCAATGTGACCCCAACTATTCATATTCAAGAGGCAGAGGGAGCACTTGAATATGCACAAGCCAACACGTTCCTACTAATGAGCTTGACAAGGGAATTGTGATACTTTTTCCACTGTGAAAACTGTTTTGCAGTCCAGTGTGCCCTGCCCTGCTCCATGCTACTGGTTCCGGTGATGGTCAGTCTCCACACCTCACCGCCAACTCCACACCGTGGCCAGTCCAGGTCTACACTGCACCACCTGTTCCTCGCCTCGGGACAACTGTCTGTCCGGATCCACACATCACTGCCAACGCCACACCGCGGATCCGCTGCCAGCCCAGGCCAACACTCCACCGCCTGCTCTGCGGACCTGTCAGCCTGTCCAGATCCACAAAGCATTCAATCCGAGTCAGGCTGGTAACCGCTGCTTCAGTCTCCACTCCTGAACCATCGCTGCTTCCCCTGAGTCGCCTAGAACGGCGCCGAAAACTACACCCCTTCCCACTGAAACTGCATACATTCAAATAAAGAGTGACTTCGTCTTTAAAACTTCTCCTATTGTGTTCTGCATCTGTGGGTTTGAGAATCTTACATTACGACAAATATCTCCTCACGGAGCGCTAGCTGTCGGTTCTCTGTGCTCTGAAAAAAAATTTGGTGTTTGTACACAGCCTTGGCTCTGGAAATGGAAAAACAAACAAAGTGGCTTGTATCGAACCACACAACACTATTCCAGACATGCCAGCCAACCCCGGAATTCCAGGGCCCTCCATCACTCAGCTTTTTCAACACCAGCAGCCTACATCATACAGGGCAAATGATGCCAGTGCCCCTTGCCACTAAATTTCACCAACTGAGGCAGCTCACTCTAGCTGGGGCTCCTGGCACCGGGATGCCAGCGTCCCCTGCTTCCCACATCCAGCAACCACAGCAGCTAGCATTAGTCAGGGTTCCAGGCACCGGGATGCCAGCACCCCCAGCTGTCCACTTCCTTCCAGCAACCACAGCAGCCGGCTTTATTAGGGACATTTGGAACCAAAATGCCGGTGTCCAGCATTCCTCCACAGCCCTTGCAGTAGCAATTTACCTCTCAACCCTTTCCAGCCCAGCAGGCAGCCATCAACTTCTCCGTCTACAGCTAATCCTCCCATTCTTCATCCTAACTATTTCATCTCCGGTCCTTCTCCAGTTCCCACCAGTCTACGCAAACAGATCATAGATGGTAATTATCCTCCTTTTCAAAGATTCCTTGAAGGACACCTCTACTGCTTTCTCTATCTTCAGAGAAGTACTTTGTTCTCTATTCCCCTCCAAAGCAACCATTGTCAGCCCCATCTGTCATCTTTCCCGTCACCAACGGCATAGATAAAAAAAAAAGGCAGGCCCATCATGCACCAAGGAGGTCACGCAATATGCAACAACACTGCAAAAATCAGGTACATCCTGTCTCAAAATGATGCAGAAAAACTAGTCCATGCATTTGTTACTTCCTGGATTATTGCAATTCCTTATTATCAGGCTCCCTGAATAAGTCCCTCAAGACTTGCACAGTAATAATAGAAGTATCAATAAATAGGGAATTTTAAACTGAAAAGAGTATATTGCACAGCAGTATTAACACAGAATATTGCACAATTATTTCTGATGTTGATGATCAATGCCCAGTATAATGACTTAGGGTCATTTAGACTGACACTTAGAGGGAGGAGTTTGATGGCCACAGGCAAGAAACACTTCCTGGGCTTACGGATCAGTTTGTTGAGTCTGTTAGCGTCTGCTACCCTCATTTTAACATTTTATCAATAAAGAAGCTCATGAAGTCATTACTACTGAGGGCTATAGGAATACATGGCTCAACAGAGCAGTGACTCTATGTCAGCCTGACTACAGTGTTGAAAAGAAACCTGGGGTTGTTTATTTTCCTCAATTAATGATGGGAAGTAGGCTGCTCATTATGGAGGGCTTTCCTACATGTTTTAAGACTATCTTGCCAGACTAAATGAGATTCTTTCAGATTGGTGGAACGCCATGTCCTTTTAATTTTTCATGATGTTTGCTTTAATATCAGGGGTTATACCATGGAGCTAACCATCTTTGTTTTATTATCTTTTTTTTAGAGGGGCTATAGAGTCGAGTGTCATTCGCAGTGAGCTCGCAGCACTAGTCAGCTTGGAAGAGTTTCTGCTTTCACGACCAGTACCACATAACCTTCCTGTTGTTCGATCTTGTTACCATGACTGATTTCGTTACCTACACCTATTCTGCAATGGCTATCAGAACACATGCCATAAAAATGGCAACCTTAGTGGCATTAACTTCTTCTCTAAACTCCTAACCAGCAGCCAGGGCCTGGCCTGCACCCTTCTTCAGACAACGTCACTTCTCAGAGCCAAAAGCCAGCTCAAATCTTCACCACCTTCCTCTTACCACAGACTTGGTGTCAGTCTGCATCCACACCTTCTGCTCCGGATAGAGCATCCCTCATGTTGCTTGAGCTTTAGAAGCCATGTTCTTACTTACGGTTTCCTCAGATGATCCAAATTATCGCTTTTATCCTTCACTTCGACCAACGCTGTCATGCCTGCATTTCAGACTTGTCTTATTTCTCAGACGACACCATGGTATTCTACTTAAAGCAAACTAAAACCAATTAATCGGTTCAGTTTACATCATCTTTTACTTCAAAGTCCAATCACAGCTGAATCCTTTCAAGACCCTTGCAAATTCTGGAAATCCCAGAGCATAACCATGACAGATCCTCTCTTCATCTCTGAGTCCGGACAAGTGGCTACTCGATTCTGGTTGCACCAGCACTTCCGCCACATACTCTGTCGTATGGTGGTGTGGTATGTGGACCCAAATGCAGATGACCAGGAAGCGGTATGAGGGTGAAGTAGCCGGATGGCTATAGTGTTTATTGGGGTGATGAGGTTTACAGATAGGTAAGGCAGACAGACTGGCAGGCAGACAGGCAACAAACAGGTAACAGGCAAACGGGCATATACAGGTCCAGGTACAAGAATATGGGTTACCGGCTGGCAGAGGTGGAAACAAGGAAGAGAGTCCAGTGAGGCTAACCAAATCCAAGGGTAGCAGGCAAAGTTCAAAATCCAGAATCCAGACATGGTCTAAGGGAGACAAAGAATCCAAAACAGAACTCACGGTAAGAATGCCGGGGAAGTGAGCACGGGAACCAGGAACAATGAAATGTGCACCAAACGGCAATAAACACAAATGTCAGGAACACATGCAAGGCAGGAACAACACCAGACAGGAATAACAATGATCCAACACTGAACAAAGAAAGAGACCCAGACTAAATACCCTAGGGGAGGTGAGACAATGAGACACAGGTGCAAACAATCAAGGAAGGACCAACAATCAAAACTTCAAGGGCCAAGTGGTAAACTAAGGGCGTATGTGCGGAGCTGAGGACCTCGGGAGGATGGCCCGGGGCCGGACAGGTGCGGAGCTCATCTCATGAGGTCCATGACGAAGATCAAAACCATCTGGAGGCCTGGCGGAATGCCAGCGGCACAGGCAGAAGATCACAGGAGGTCGGTGGCACAGGCAGAATTCAGAGGTGTGCTGCGGCCCAACCGGGGCAGGAGGCGGCTACCACCAGCACTCAACTAAAAGCTGTTCAACAAATTGGTCCAGTGATTGAAAAAGGAAGTATGGTAGAAACTTTCACGTTCCAGCACAACAGGAAACAGGTCCAGACCCAAACAATAAGGACCTCCCACTTCATACCTTTCAAGATATGATGATGCCCCTGCTGGTGAAAGGCAATGCCATGCATTACATTCCATGGACTGCTATGGATATGGAAGGACTCATAAGCAGATTGCCCAGCCTCCACAAGGGCGTGTACAAGTGGATACACACATTTGAAGAGGAAACTATAGGACACATGCTGACAGTGGGAGACAAAGCCCTGCTTGGAAAAATCTTCAGACTTGGAACCATGGAATAGATTCTAAGAACCACCACAGTGTTTGTTGCAGTGGGTACCAAAGCTCGTGATGGGGACCAGTTCAACCCATACCATAACACACTATTGGCCAGATTGAGATACAATACATGTACCCAGCACGCATCAGACCTGGAATGCTGGGGGGCGAGCTCATTGGAGAAGCGGAAAATCCAGGCACATATGTTCACAAACTTTCAGACGGAATGGAGATGTGAACTGGGCCAGAATCCAGAACAAAATCCTTTGCAGAGAGGCATGTTCGAAGGCAGTGTGGTGAAAGGTCTACCTGGACCAGCCTAGAGTAGACTAGAAGATGTGGTGGGAGAGTATGAGAATAGACACTGTTTTGTGATCATGCGTCTCACACAATGGAAAAACACCAAATTCAAGAACAAATACCAAAAGAAAATGACAAAAATGAGATAAGAAAACTTACACAATAACAACTGAAATTGGGCAAAAACAAGATGCAAGGAGTGGTAGGAGCACCAGGAGCTGCATCCAAGAAAATACCAAATCAAGCAGTGACTCAAGAAGCATCTCAAGCCAGCAAGGAAGACAAAGCGGGAAACACACTGACCTTGCCGCAACACACACACTCTCCTGCATGCACATCCCTACAAGCTCAAGTGATAAACAGCTATGGCCCTCCACATCAATACGGAGGAAGGGGATGAGGAGGTCCCCCACAAAGACTAGGCTCATAAAGATATGGAGGATCTGGAGGCTACAACAACAGACAAAGAGGTTATGGAAGACAAGGTGGACCCACAAACTGACAGCTGCAATGCAGGGAATGTGGGGCATCACACAATTGAATGTCCAACTCTGTCAACAACACCTCAGGGCCAAGGAAGAGGCCCCTCCAATTTATGAGGAAGCCCTAATTCCGGATGCTAGGGGTACCCAGAGGATCTGAAAGGGGAACATCAGCTGCCACTGGTTTCAAAAGGAGCTTATAAAGAGCCTATGCTGCAAGTTCAAATTGAAGGCAGAAAAACACCAGTGATGGCTGACACTGGAGCTGCATACACTTGTGTGTCGCCCTCATGTGCCTCTCATCTCCCCTGGTCAAGACAATTTGTCAAGACAGTTGGATTCTTGGGAACCACGCAGCTAATACCCACCTCAGAACCCATTACACTCAAGGTAAATTAAAAGACAATAACTAACAATTCTAATCTCAGAACACACACCACTCAGTTTATTGGGACGCGACGCAATGTGCAAGCTTGTATGCAAAATACTCTGCATAGATGGGATATGCATAGAAAACAATGTGTTCCAGAAGACACTGCTAAAATATTACAAAAAGAATCTACTGTGTTCTGGTTGGGACAAATCAATGAAGAAATTTACAAGGCCTGCCACCACTGGGAACCCTTCATAATGGCACAAATCCCAAAATCCAGAAAACCTTCATTGGACTCTCACTGCACCCTGCAATTCTACCAGAAAAAACAACAAAAGAAGAAATGAAAATTGGCTTAAAAAACAACCATCACATGTTCAGATCGATGCAGCATCTTATCATTATAGGAGCTACATTAACGCTATCTGAGAATAAATATTTGAAAGGCCATTTTAAAATAACAAATGCTCTTCTACACATTAGCCTAAAAGTAAACCCTGACTGAGTCTAAACATTTGGGTTCAATGGTATTACAGTAGAAGCAGAACAGCAGAAATGGGAACCAACTCAGTGCCCTCAAATATGGCATAGCCAAGATAAAAATTATATCAAAATCATGATCTTTTTCTGCAGTAGCTACACCTCAGTTAGTTAGACTACCAAATTAAACAAATTACAATAAACAAAGACGAAGATTTGTTTAATGACATGTTAAAACAGGTACCAACTCAATTATGGTCTCAGCATGATACAGATGTGGGATTAATTAAATCAGCTCAACCAGATGAAATATCACTTAAACCAGGATGTAGACCTAGAGTACAACAGTACCCAATAAAACCATAGGCTGAACAAGGTATTGTTAAAACAATAGAGTGTCTATTGGCTGCAGGAGTACTTATTCCTACTCACTCAGAGGCTAACACTTCTATACACCCAATTTTAAAGGCAAACAAAACAAAGTACCGGCTGGTACATGACCTCAGAGAGGTAAATTAAGTAGTAGAAGACTATGATGCAGAGGTGCCTAATCCACACACACTGCTGACTAATGTTCCTCCAACTTCTAAATATTACACAGTCATTGATCTTTGCTCTGATTTTTTCAGTGTGCCACTTAGTCCCAGGTCTCAACACTTGTTTGCATTTACATATCAAGGTAATCAATATACTTACAAGCACTTGGCTCAAGGTTTTAAGCATGCCCCTCGTGTGTTTACCAAAGTGTTAAAAGAAGATTTGCATGATTTACCAAATAGTCACCAGCACTGTAATCCAATACGTTGATTTACTTGTTGCTCAGACACACAAGAACAATGTCATAAAGACATAAAGTCTTCTATCTACTCTTGCAAGAGCTGGCAAAAAGATAAGGCCTCCCAGCAAAAACTACAGCATTGTCAAACTAAAGTAGAATACCTGTCTCGAGTGTTGCAAAATGGTACTAAACATATTTCACCATCTTAACTCTAAGGCATATCTAAAGCTCCCAAACCAATCACAGTAAGACACTTAATGACATTCTTGGGGTTAATGGGGTATAGTTCTGACTGGATAGAGAATTAAACATTAATCACTGCACCTTTAAGAAACATGATAAAAGCTGCAGGAGCAGACAAACTTCAGGCACCATTAAAATGGACTGAGGATGGAGACCAGGTATTCATTGCAATAAAAAGCCTACTCCAACAAGCTCCTCACATTACCAGATTATGATAAACCATTTCATCTGTTTGTCTCACACCATCTGCAACACGCCACAGTGATTCTGATGCAAGCTACAGGGGTAGGTGGAAAGAAACAACTAGTAGCATATTATTCCACTGTCCTGTCACCTGTAGAACAAGGCTTACCACCTTCAAGCTCTAGCAGCAGCACATTTGATATATGAAAAAGCATCCTCTATCACTATTATACTATCCACTCACATCACAAACGAGCGAACCTGATAGAAAGAGGTAAATTTGTATTAACCAATCAAAGGTTACAAACATATACTCGATTGATGCAATACGCGAACATGAACATGCACGACAGTAAGCACCACCGAAGCATCATGGGGATGACTGAGAGTTCTCATAGGCAGCCGATGAGGTATCATAGTTTTGCTGCCACTGCTGACCCTAAAGCTATTATGTTGTTAACCTTTCACGATTGTGAAACATAGGTACAGACTTTTGTTAAATTAAGAACTGAACTCCTTTCCCTAAGACTGAACTCACATTTTTTGTGGATGGGTCCTGCTATCGAGACCTAGAGGTTTTAAAAGCTGGATATGCTGTAGTACATCATACTACACAACAGTGATAACGCCACAGTGACCAGAAAAGCAGAACAATATGCACAACCATGCTCTTCGCAATTAGCTGAACTAATCGCCTTAATTGAAGCATGTAAATTAGCCAAAGATCACACGGTTAACATTTATACTGACTCAGCTTATGCACGCAGTGTGTAATCTTTTTGGGGCAACTTTAAAAGCAAGGGGGTTCAAAAAGACAGATGGCACTCGCAATCACGATGAAGTTATAGCATTAATAGAAGCCATGATACTTCCATGAAAAATGGCAATGATAAAATGTCAAGCGCATAAAAAGATGATTCAGTACAAACAAGAGGAAATAATGCAGCCGATGAGGCATCAAAGTTTGCTGCCACTGCTGACCCTAAAGCTATTATGTTGTTAACCTTACAACTGACATTACTGAAAAAGATCTCCTTGATATTCAAAATTCAAAGAGGGGCTTCTAAAGGCCCTGACCAAATTTAGAGGTCTCATAATGGGTTGTGTGTAGGTACTGCTGATCTGTTATCTCTTGTGATTCCTGAGGTGCATGGTTTTCAATATTGCGCAAGGAGGGAGGTAATCAGAAAGATAACAAACATGGGATTATGGTCACCTAAATTGCAGGCACAGGTAGATGCAATATTGGGTAGATGTGTAACAAAAAAAATAAAAAACATCCAAAAAGGAATAACCATGGCAATTAGACACATACATATAACTTCTGTTGTGAATTGACGCTATATAAATAAAATAAACCAATACCACAAGGTCCATTTAAACATATTACAATGGACTATGTCGACATGGTCAAATCAATATAAGGTGTATGTTTGTCACAGAGGACAGAACTGCTTTTTGGTTGATCTGCTTCAGCTGGTCCCCATGCTGAAGCAGATCCCATGCTGAAGCAGATCAACCAATCAGTCCAGTTGATGCAACTGCAATCAACAATCAACTTTTAATCCCTCAACATCATTAGTACCACATGAGTTACCAAATGGCTGGGGCGAAGGTTGGATGAAGGGTGCAACAACAAAATTCCAGATGTATCATGTCTAGCTGCAGCTTTAGCTGAATCTGTACCTTGTCCTGAAAACTTATGGGAAACTGAAGTAATTATGGGACTAAGGGATGGGAAGCTATTGATGAGAATTGCAGAACCAGAACACTGGTTAATTGATTCTGAGATAACATGTTGTTTAACACCTCACGATAATACACACAGATTTCAAGCAGTGTGTGCCAAAGAGGCATGCACAATACAGGGATCACCTTGGCAGAAAGGGGTAGAAGCCGGTCGCTTGTTAGAAAGACTTAAAGAGACCAGTTAGCAGCCTTGACTTTGTGACTTTCCTGATAAAAGCAATGAACCACAAACAGACACAGTACCAGTACAACTAGAAAACTAGTTAGTGGACCAAGGGAAGTGGACAACCCAACCAGTGGCCCTGTTGTGGGGGCTAGTGAGCTCAGTGTTATACAAAACCGAAGAGGGACGCAGACGCCCTACGAACCCTTACCAACAAGAGACTCTATATACGGACTAAATTCAAATTATAATCCTCTAAAAACTGACAATTTGTAATATCCCATTTGATGGAAAATTGTTTAATGGCAGCCATAGTATAAATGATGCCTGAGCAACCAGACAATAATATCTCTAAATTAAAAGGAATGCTATACAAACAAAATGGTAATGGTAGCTTTGTCGTGAGGCGAGGTGCTGTATGGAGGTAGAGAAGTGGACCCAAAAGCAGATGACGAGGAAGCCAAAGTAGCTGGATGATTACCGTGTTTATTGTTGGGTGGAATGCCGGCAAGAACAGGCAGAGGTGAGCAGACAGGCAATGAGCAGTCAAAATCCAAAATCCAAACAAGACAGGAGAACAAAGAATCCAAGATAACACAGTCACGGGCTTGGCAAGGAACAACACCATGTGTACAACAATGATCCGACACTGAACAAAGAAAAGACCAAGACTAAATACCCAAGGGGAGGTGAGACAACGAGACACAGGTGCAAACAATCAAGGGAGGACCAACAATCAAAACTGGAGGGAAAACACAGACAGGAAGTAAAAACACAAGACACACAAGGGAAGAAGAATACTACCAAAATAAAACAGGAAGTGTCAACACCAAAACCACCACAAGCTTTGTAGCAATACAGACCCCAATCGGTGCTTGGTCTTGGACAATGACTCAGTTAAACACTTGTGAGCCGCCAGAGCATCAAATTTATTCCAAAGATCTAAATATAGGATGCTACAAAGATGAGTGAGTGTTTGATAAACCAGATCAGAGATGGATGTCAAAATATCAAGCTTGTTTCTATTGGCCGTATCAATTTAACTCACCACAAGGATGTGTAAGAGATATCTAGAATTGTGCTGTAAAGTTACCAGCAGATAGAAAATGAAGTATTCAAACCAGACAAACCAGAGAAGGAACATTGCCCTTCTAGCACTATCCAATTGATGCACTAGTATGGAAAGCTGACATATCACCTCAAATCCTTATTGATGATATCATGGTATTGACAGTGCTAATAACACTAGATAATAGAAGATGGTTGTGTGTAATTGCATGGCCTAAATATGGGACTGTAGATAAGTGGGGACAGACTCAATGTATGCTATGATATCACCTCCAGCATGCCCATATCATCACCAAACTCAAGCATGTGATCAAACTCATACGGTCCACTCTTCCTGCAGGTTGGTCAAGTTGATGTGCAAGAGTGCCAGCAGTGATAACAATGATTACCCTTCCTTTTGAGGCCTTAGATGAAGATCCAATGAAAGCACACCGTAGAACTGTTCGAGCCTATAATCCTATCCTCGGATCACCATAGAGACTGTAGCATTGGTCAACCTAGAGGTATTCCAAATGATTTAAAAAGCTATGAATGAGGTAACATCAGGATTTGCATCTATAATACCATGGATAACCTCTAACAAAAACACTGAATGGATTAATTATGTCTATTATAACCAACAGACATTCATCAACTACACGATGCTTTAAGTGCATTAGGAGAGCAGCTATCAGCAACTAGTGCAATGACATGGCGGAACAGACAAGCTTTGGATTGGCTGCTAGCAGAGAAAGGAGGGGTATGTGCTTTTATAAGTGAATATTGTTGTACCTTTATTCCCAATAACACAGCTCCAGACGGATCATTCGCTAAGGCTATGGCTAAATTGAAGTCTTAAATTGGAGTCTTAGGAAAGAGGTTAGAGACAATACATGCCACGGGAAAGATTGGAAAACAAAATCCAAACCTACATGGCCCTGTGTGAAAAAGTGATTGCCCCCTAAACCTAATAACTGGTTGGGCCACCCTTAGCAGCAACAACTGCAATCAAGCGTTTGCGATAACTTGCAATGAGTCTTTTACAGCACTGTGGAGGAATTTTGGCCCACTCATCTTTGCAGAATTGTTGTAATTCAGCCACATTGGAGGGTTTTCGAGCATGAACTGCTTTTTTAAGGTCATGCCACAGCATCTCAATAGGATTCAGGTCAGGACTTTGACTAGGCCACTCCAAAGTCTTCATTATGTTCTTCAGCCATTCAGAGACCCCACAACAACATCCAAAGAACTGCAGGCCTCACTTGCCTCAGTTAGGGTCAGTGTTCATGACTCCACCATAAGAAAAAGACGGCCTGCATGGCAGCGTTCCAAGACCAAAACACTGCTGAGCAAAAAGAACATTAAGGCTCGTCTCATTTTTGCCAGAACACATCTTGATGATCCCCAAGACATTTGGGAAAATACTCTGTGGACTGACAAGACAAAAGTTGAACTTTTTGGAAGGTGTGTGTCCCATTACATCTGGCATAAAAGTAACTGCATTTCAGAAAAAGAACATCATACCAACAGTAAAATATGGTGGTGTTAGTGTGATGGTCTGGGGCTGTTTTTTTGCCCAGTCTCTTTCTTATGGTGGAGTCATGAACACTGACCTTAACTGAGGCAAGTGAGGCCTGCAGTTCTTTTGATGTTGTGGGGACACAATGCCCCCACCCCCTCCTCTACTAGCAGCTTTAGAAACCATCCCAGACCTCCTCTTCCCCATCACCATCCCAGGATCATCCCCCCCAGTGTCTTGTCAGAGGACAACCCATTCTACCACCAAGTCACAGCCGCCACCTGTGTTGCATCAGCTGCCCCTTTTCCCCCACCTCACCTACAGCAGCAGAGCTATGCAGCTGCCCCCGGTCCCCCTCCCCACGACAGCAGCGGAGCTATGCTGCAGTTGTAGCCCAGCATACTGCCACAGTCCCTCCCCCTGCTACCTCTGAGGTAGGAGACATCAGGGAGATGCTGCACACCCTGTGCACCCAGCTTCTGTTCAGCTAAGACACATACTCAAAACACCTTCTCACTTGAGAAACAGAACGATAGCAGTAGTAGTCAGTACAATGATAATATTAGTGAAAACAGTACATGCCTTCAAGTAATCCATGTAAAATTATTATTCAGTATTGTAAATGTACAGAAATTTGTAGGTGTTTTTATATTTGTCTCACTATACAGGTTCATTTTGATTGTTTTAATGTGCTCATTTCATATCAGCTGCTGGAATACTTTGGGTCTCCATTCCTCAACCTTTGAGCTGAAGAGTGGAAACCCTGAATTCATGAAATCTATCAGAGATGTTGATGTAATTGTGTTAACAGAAACATGGTGTCAAAATGATCTTCTCACTCACTGGCCTCCAGGATATAATGACGGTGCCCTCTATAAAATTAAAAAACATACGCAAGAGCAGAACAACCTTTACTCTGAAATAAACCAAAGTGGCAGGGAGGTAGTTCAACTCTGTCGGGACTTAGGCCTGTCCATAGTTAACGGTAGGTTCAGAGGGGATTCTTTAGGGAGATTCACATACTCCTCAGCTCTTGGGTCTAGTGTAGTAGACTATGCAATCACTGACATGGACCCCTCCACTATCAGTGCATTCACTGTAAGACAGCAATCCCCCCTTTTAGACCACAACCAAATAAATGTGTTCTTTAAACTCTCAGGTCAAAGGAGTGACACAAAAAGGGAACCCAGTAAGCTGTATAAATTAAACCCTACTTATAGATTGGCCCAAGACAGTGGAGACAAATTCACCATGGCCTTGAACTCACCTGATCAGATGAATGACAAATCAGTATATAACCAAAATCAATATGTCCCTACCAGAGATGGTGTAAAAAAGGCTATCGATGATAGCAATATGATATTTCTTAAGGCAGCTATTAAAGCTAACCTTAAACAAAAATGGAAGCCTGTTAAAAAGCAAAACACCGACAAATGGTTTTATCTCAAGACTTGAGAAAAATAGCAAATGAAAAACATCACCAACCAAACGACCCAGCCTTACGCATTAGGTACAATAAAACTTGAAACAAGTATAAACGTACAATTAGGAACAAAAAACAAAATTATACCCACAAGAAACTTGAAGATATTGAAAACGCCATTAATCAAAATCACATTTTGAAAATCTGTACAAACACATACCAATAAATCTAATTAAATCAGATCAATGTATTATAAAAGAAAAACTCCAAGCATTAGAAGAAACAATTAAAGACAACCAAAACCCCCTTGATTTTCCAGTTACTTGAAGAATTGACCACACAGACAAAATCTCTCCAGCCAAGAAAAGCTTGTGGTCCAGACAGCATTAAAAACGAAATGCTCAAATGCAGCACCCCAGAGATGCAGGGTGCAGTGCTGAAGTTGTTCAATATCGTACTACAGTCAGGATGTTTTCCAGACATCTGGTGCAAAGGGCTCCTTTCCCCCATTCATAAGAGTGGGGACAAATCAGACCCTGGTAACTACCATGGCATCTGTGTCAGCAGTTGTCTAAGTAAACTATTCTGTAGTATTCTAAAGAAAAGAATACTAGATTTCCATGAAGAACACTCCATCTTGAGTAAAAATCAAATTGGCTTCCTCCCAAAACACTGCACCACCGACCATTAATACACCCTTCACACTTTAATTAACAAACATGTACACCAAACAAACAATAGTAAGATATTTGTTTGTTTTATTGGACTTCAAGAAAGCTTTCGACTCTATTTGGCATGAAGGGCTCTATTACAGACTTTTACATTGTGGTATAGGGGGCCAAATGTATCATCTGGTTAAATCAGTGTAATTGGAAAATAGATGTGCTGTACAACCAAACTGAATCCTCTCCATCCTAGACAGAGAGGTGAAATCTCTGTTTTACGCTGATGACCTTGTTCTACTGTCTTCTACTGAACAAGGACTACAGCAACAGCTAGACATAGTAGAAAAGTACTGTCAGACCTGGGCCCTGGCAGTAAATATGAAGAAAACTAATGTAGTGATTTTTCCTAAATGCCCCAGATGCCAGGAGGACAAATACCAGATTACCATTAATAATCATATCATTGAACATAGTATGAGTTAAACCTACCTTGGTATAACCATTACAGCATCAGGGAGTTTCAACATGGCAGTGAATGCACTAAAAGAAAAAGCTTGAAGAGCTCTAAATGCAATTCTGAGAAAATGTTATAATTTTCAAATTCCAATTAAAATTTGGCTTAAAATATTTGATAGGGTCATCCAGCCCATTGCGCTATATGGTAGTGAATTATGGGGTCCACTCAGTCATCATAGTTATACCCGTTTGGAAAAACATACAACAGAATCTTTACATGCAGAATTCTGCAGATACATTTTACACATACACAGAAAAACACCAACAAATGCATGTAGAACAGAATTGGACAGATACCCACTGATAATTAGCATTCAAAAGAGAGCACTCAAATTTTTTAATCACCTTAAATTCAGCCCCCTAGATACCCTCCATCCCAAAGCCCTCCATACCCAAGAGCTGAGCCCAGAAAAGAGTCCACTATGTCAGTTGGTGTTAACACTAACTCCCCCACTCTCTGACCAGTCTCACAATAGCACTGCTTTCCAAACACCAGTCAGAGGAAACCAAATTATCACGCAATGTAAAGACACCTATCTGGAACATTGGAAAGAAGAAACTAAAAGCCAAAGTAGACCTGAAAGTTATCTGGGACTAAAAAGAGATGATGAACTGGCAGAATATCTCTCTGCTGTTAGAGACAGAAAGCAGAGACAGATCCTGACCAAGTACAGGCTCAGTGACCACAAACTGGCAATAGAAAAAAGGAAAACACAAAAAATCCTGGCAGCCAAAAGAAAACAGAACATGTGGTCACTGTTGGACAGGTGAGGTTGAGACAGAGATGCACTTCCTCCTACAATGTAAAACATTCAATGAAATAAGGAATGTTTACTTTAACAAGTTCAACTCTGTAATCTCAGATTTCAAAGAGCTACTTGACCTCTCAAAATTAAAAATACTCCTAGGAGAAGGAGACAGGGCCGATCCTACTGCCCAATATGTATCAACATGCCACAACCTGAGGACACGCACACACATGCGCACACACATTCACACTCACTTAAAAAAAAACGTTGCAGTGTTTATATAGTTTTAATTAGTATTTTTTAACTGCAAGTCTACAGTTATTTTTATTATTGTCATTATTCTTATCTTACTTATCTGTATATATTTTAATAGCCCATATCTTCTGTTTATGTTTTTATTTCCCGATTAATTTCCCAATTTCTTGAATTGAGAGAGTCTAACTCTTTAAACACTCAGCAGTGATGACATCACTACTCAGAAAACCTTCAGACAGACACAAGAAGGAAAGTTCAGTTAGAATGCAAACTGGCTCACATATCCACACACACACGTACTTCACTCATAATGCAACAGGTGATTTAACAAAGACAAATGTGACAAAACATACAAGGACTTCATTAGAATTTGTGTGTGTGTGTGTGTGTGTGTGTGTGTGTGTGTGTGTGTGTGATACTTTGATTAGTTCCAACAGCCCAGATTGAGTCACCGTTACACTCACATGATTTACGTCTCTCAATGCAACATATCCTACACACCCTTTTCATCATGGCGATGTACTTAAGCCATCAGCTCTACTCTCTATTTTATTCTGACCTGAAATCTGTGATGCTGCTGCTGCTGTTCATATAGCATTTCAAAAGCCCCTCCCAGCATCCACTTGTATGCTTTGACTCTAGCTTTCCCTAGAGGGAGAAGTTAAGATCGTCACTCCCTGCTGTGCAGAACTTGATGTTTCCTTGTGGGGAGTGACAAGGTCAGAGACTAAATGCCAAGCATTAATGCTGTACATATTCTACATTCAAGTATTAATCTATTCCACATAAGTTGGCTAACTTAACTGTTATTTATTTAAGGTGTATTTTAGACTCACAGAGGTAATGGCTCTTCAAGTGCTTGTTAAAAGGGCAAAGTCTTTGAAAATTGAAAACGTAAGTGAGCCTTCAGTTAAATTACATTTTGACTATTTGAATTTACACCTGGGAAATTATCCAATTATTTAATCTTGTCAGATATTGTTACGCAGTTTTATGCAAAAAAAATAAATAAAATTGAGATGACACAATTGTTGTCTAATTCTGTCTATTTTTGCTGCAGTTTGTCATATCAACATGTAATTTGGGTTTAAATGTGTGGTGTGGATTTTCTTTGAGTCCTGCATCCAGCACTGTCCATGCCTCCCACTCACGTGCCATTGATGACTCCGTCTGGGTTGAGCATGGGGATAATCTTGAAGACAAAGGCCTCCCTCAGACTCTGGGCCACCGGGTCACTGCTGCACAGAAACTCTAGGGTACCCTTCATCACCCAGCTGGCATTGGACTCACCAGGATGGACACGGCCTGTTAGCACGATACAGGGACGATTACCTGGACAGAGAGAGTTAATTAGAGTTAATAGAGTTTCAGAATCTTGCTCAGTAACAGTCACTGTTATCAGGGATCAGGCCTGTGAAATTCAAGTAACAGGACAGTTTCTAAACTCAGTGGTACCTTGTCAGTCACCACTCACTACAAAGCTGCCTCTATATTGTTATTTGGTAATTGTCTACATTTCCTGTGCTCTCTGAGTCCCAGGCATCATTCAATTATCCAGATCAGGTCTGTAATTAAAACTGTCCTCTAAACCCATCACAACAATCTATTCAGCTTTGTCAGTGTCAGTGACAGCTGGCCAATTATGTCGGCTACTGGAGGTCATGGGTGATAATGGTAATGTTGTGCAAGGGTCATAATTAACATTTCTGAGTGTCAGTGATTACAATGTGAATGGTGTACAGATAACATGCCAACAGATGGGAGAGTGTGTGATCAGTCAGGGTTGTTTGAGCTCAGTGCCAGTCTGCTGCTGAGATATTTAGGAAAATGGTGTGTCTGAATGAGCAACATATGGCTAGAGAATGGTCTGTCCTGGTTTATTTATCAGAGTTTAAAAGGATTATTGTATTGCACTTGTCAGTTTACAGCTTGTTTTGGGTGAGGAATTGTTAGAACTCCTAAGACAAGGAGAATATATACAAAACCCTGGATGAAAATAAAGGTAATATCACATTACATTACTGTGGGCTTAAGTAGCATTCAGCTAATATGAATTTGAAGTCTGATAATGTACAAATTAGGTTTTATTTATATAGGTCTGACCATCATTGTTATCAGGTATGATAAAATTCTACTCACCAAGTTAATTGCTGAGATCTGGGAACACGATGACATCACATTTATTTTGGTGAATACAATGTGATTATAACTGATAGAAATAATGGACAGAGCTACAAACCAAAACCAAAGTTGTAACTGTAGCTTTCCTTTAAGAGAACACATTTTCAGATATATATTTGTTTGCTATCTTTATGTGAGCCGGATGGCATATGGGTACATATACAACATATAAATATGTCAGTTTGGAAGCTGTTGGAAGGTGTGTAGCTCCACTTTTGATGGCACTAGATGAGCTAGGCTTTCCCTCTGCTTAATTTTTTTTGCCAAGCGAAGCTAAACGTGTCCTTTCATCTCTCTACGTCCAGCACTGATATCCATCTCCTCACCTGACTGTGAATAAGATGCCATGCAAGTGTATTTCCCAAAGTGATCCTTTAAAAAAGGTCCACACCACTGTGTTTGCAATTACTAAACTACAAATCATGAATACTTATTACTTATGTTGAGCATTTTTGAATGATCCACTCATTTAGATGTTTTTGATGTATTTTTTCCCTACACTTGCTGGCAGTTATTGGTTTCCATTCATTTCTGCATATTACGAAAATCAATTAGCAGACTCTTGAAACTTGCTTGAGTTGTGTAATGCATCACAGTGAACATCAAGTCTGAATTTATAATGTTACATTACCGTTGTATGGTAATGCAGTTTAAGGGCAGATTAATGTTAAAAGTCTGTTGATATTAGTTCAACATATGTTCAGTGTCATAGATAACACAACTCAAGCAAGTTTCAAGAGTCTGACCATAGATTTTCCTATCATATGGAAATGAATAGAAACAAGTAGTTATCTGTAAAATACTTCCAAACTTCTGAAGCAGCTTGATTTGTAAACTGTGATGTAAAACCACTGGTATGATCCCAGTCCCACCTGTTCAGCTGCAGAGGTTCCCTGCCAACACCATATGTTCAGTTCACTGCCTCCTACAGCTCATTGGTCCAGCAGATGAGTCATCCTACATTACTACTGGCCTGCAGCTGGTTGAGGGCCATTACCATTGGCTTATGGAGTTACTGAGGTCCATTATAATTTGGTTATAAAAGCAGTGAAGCCTGGTACTATAGACTGAGAAGTCTTGGAACATTAGTTGCAAATAGTGACATGGGTGTCACATTACTTCTCATAATAACTGCCTTTATCATCCATGTGCCTTCAAGAAACCTTAATGACCATATTTACCCAGTGTTATAGCTCATAATTCTTATTCTCTTTCGTCTCCATCTTTGGTAGTAAGTGATCAGTAATGTGATGTCTGTACTGGACTACCTGCAATACATTATCCTTTGATGAATTTTGAATTCTTTAATTTATTGTCTCTTGCTGTGCTTGACTTAAGTATTCACTAATGATGGCACAATTCTGGAGCTTTAGTGAAAGCAGTTGAGTCTCACACAGGATATGTTTGATGCAGGTGATGTCAGTCACATCCTGCTCACAGAGCTGTGTGTGTACTCCTGTATACTGTCCTGTCAGCATCACTTTGGGTAAATCCTCGCATGCCTTGTTCCCCGAGGAAGGTGTCTTTGCCTCAATTTCATATCAGAAAAAATTGTAGTTATGTTATGTAATTGTTACGGACAGAGAGGCAGCAGACACCGATATGGAAACAGATGGTGGTGTATTGGGATTACAGTACAGCCAACACAGTATGCAGGTACGAGGTGAGATTATGGGTTATCTATTATAGGAATGATGTCCACAGATACTGTCCTTTGTCATACTGGTTTGTTGGTAGTGGATGGGTAGATGTTCGGGAACCGGGAGAACACCCGAGGAAGGCTGGCAACTCCCACACTGGTGATGAATGTGCGGAGACGGGGAAGACACACTGGAGTGGAAACAGGCTGGAGTAGAATGGAGTGGAATACACGCTGGAGTAGAAACACGCTGGAGTAGAATCGAGTCCTTCTTGGTACTAACGAGACTGGACAACTGACTGAGGTGAGTGGTGTGCTTTTATCCCGTTTGTGATCAGGTGTTGATGGGGAGCAGGTGTGTGTGATTAGTATTCTGGGTATGGAGTGCACTGAGACTGGCTGATGGTGGAACCTGGAGTGTCTGTGACAGTAATAAGACATTTCACTCCATTTTTATTGTAGTGAGAACAATGGGGTGTATGTCTCCCCGACACACTGCATCACCGTTTATGACCCTGTGGAATTCCATGGGGGGGAGTTTTGAATAAAACTTTGCTCAAACCTACGGATTTGGGGAACTGGATTTCTCCCCTATCAAACAATAAATGTGCCAATTTGGATACCAGACAGAACAAGAACTTTTCTCCCCGGAGGAGATATATGTCTCGTCATGCTACTGGAGCAACAGCAAAATTTAAAGACAATTAATTGACTCTCTAGATTAGTTTAACTGAAGGAGGAGAGACTAAACACACAATCTTCCTCCTCATTATCTGTCACACACACACACACACACACACAAACCCCTCTCTCTTTCTTCTCATCCCCTGATGTGGTCTGAGATAAGATGTCCTGCCAGATGTAATAAACTTAAGTGCAGTCCTGAGGAAGTAACACTGTGATATCCGCTCGTTGACAGATTGCTCTCAAGGAGTCACCTGGCAGCGTAAAATGCAGTGGGGCTCCTAAGCGATGGAGCCTAAGTCACAGGCAGACAGGCCTGCACCTCCCGCTGCACAGTGATCTTAACCCTGCACGCAACATCGGAAAGCCAGCAGGAACATCTTGTCTCTGCCAGCGCTTCAAAAGGTAGGCTAAACCAAAGCTTTTGCTGTGATAAAGAATTGGTGAAAAATAAAATCAGTTTATTCCCATTTAGATAAGTTAATTGCCCTAGCGTTACATTAGCGTCTCACCATTTTGTCTTAATAATCAAATCACATACCTTACCTTACTATTGCCAATAACTTAAGGTTCACCACCATCGACAATTTGTTTTGTTTTTCCAGCTGTGAGCAGTTCCACCATTTCTTTTGTGCATTGCATTGTGGGAGAATAGTATCAATCAACAGCACACTCAACAGTTAAATTCATTTAGTCAGCATACTGAATGTTTTGATTATTCTTTATTTTGCCACAGTGGGAACAGACTACAGACTCAAAACCTGCTCAGAATTAGTATGTAATTTGGAATTAGGACACAGCATGTGTCTCCAAAGCTTGTCCCCCCCAGAGATCTGGCTCAAACTAAAGCCTGGGTTTCCTTAAAGGTTTATTTCACTTTACTACAACTTGGGTCTTATTTTCATGGCTTTGTCCATCATTCCTCAGTTAATCCTCATAATCAGTTATGGTATAATAGTGTGCTCACCAAGGTAATTGCTGAGATCTGGGAACACAGTGACATCACTATACCAAAGGCAGACAGGTCAAGAAACACGAGTAGTCAGACGATCAGACAGGAATGTGAATAAACAATAGCAGCTGTGAAAACCATAAAACAGACACCACCACCAGTTATATGCATGACTTACCAGGGAATTAAGGCTTCAGAGATCTTTGATTTTTTGATTTGTGAGAACAGTGCTGACGTCTGGGTGAATGTAGCAAGTGCAGGCAGAGGATGACCAACACCCCAGTTGTTGCAGGGAGGTAGATGAAATGCCTTGGTTGGCAGTAGAAGTAGCAGTGCCTATACTAAAAGAATGCCCTGAATAATGCTGAGGGGATAGTTTACACTTGGTGAGGACTTGTCTTAAATGATAGTGTTAGTTCTCATTTGTAAATATTTTAACATCGATTTGAAAGGACAAAAGAAGGGAATCAGTGTGAGCTACGATGATGGAGCAAGCACCTTATTTGGAATGCTTAAGACATAGGCTTTAGTGACTAGGATGAAAAGCCAGATCAGAAAATAAAATTTCTCTCTCGTATGGAAGTTTTTATTGGACTTTGAGTTGTAACCCACCAAAGACAATCCACAAATGTGTACCATGACCCACAAATATTTCCCTATGCACAAACGTATTTTTAGGTGCCCAGTACCAGCGGTGCTGGGAACCTTATTGAAATCACTAAAAGTGGTACTGCAGCCTATACCATAAGAGTTATGCATGTGAAATTCACAGGGAAGGTATAGACTGGCCCACACACCTCACACACCAGAACGTACGAAATTCGGTTTGCACCATCTAAGGTCATGACTCAGTTGATGACTAAAATTTGGTAATGATTGATTAAAGTGGGCGTGGCTTACTACAGCAAACATAAATTTCACATTCCAAATGTCAGAAAAAATCAGCCTTACGTCCTACAGAGAAGAAATTTTTCATCACATCCACTGATGTGTGACAAAAGTTTGCCTCACTGCAACCTATAGTCAGTTAAGATGTCACTCTATATTTTTCAAAATATGTAAAAAATCAATTAACATCTATATCTACACAAAGGTCTGTCCGATTAACACGAAACTTGGCTCAATAGTTTCTTATGCTCCTCAAGGCTCTGTGCAAAATTTGGCACAAATCAGCCACTAGGTGGTGCTTTTATTGCAAAATCATGAAATAGGCAAACATGGTTTTTCAAACTCCTCATAGGCGGTGAGTCTGACCCGCACAAAAATTTGTATATAGAATCTATGGACCCTCATGATCAAAAGTTATTAAAAGAATTGGATTGTCCAAATAACACAAAACTTGCAGCAGTACTTTCCCATGCCCCTCCGAGGCGCAATGCAAAATTTACCAACAATCAGCCACTAGGTGGTGCTTTTGTTGCAAAATAATTAAATATGCTAAAATAATTTTTCCAAACTTATGTTTCTGGACTGAATATTTTTCAATCTCTGTTGATCTCCACCTGTGACTTCCAGAGGCATGCCGTGAAGGGACCCGTGAGGGAATGATGCAGACTGCCCGAGGGTGAGCGTTTTTGCAACTGCTGTCAGCCACGACTGTCAGT
The DNA here is from genome assembly GCA_027580175.1 of Siniperca scherzeri. Taxonomy (NCBI): domain Eukaryota; kingdom Metazoa; phylum Chordata; class Actinopteri; order Centrarchiformes; family Sinipercidae; genus Siniperca; species Siniperca scherzeri. Next base: position 614,094 of record CM050844.1, on the reverse strand, counting down.
GGTGTGCTGGCTGGGGAGAGGCTGAGAATGAGACGGCAACGGCGTGGAGGGTGGAGGGTGGAGGCTGAAATGGCGCAGAGGGAAGCAGGGTCTTCAACCTGCCAAAGGCAGCTCATGTCATTCCACTTTTCATTACTCTCCCTCATTCTTCTCATTTACTACAATCTACAAATGAAAAAAAACTTGTTTTACCATCACTGCAAGGCAGGAAATCTCAATCCAAACCCTTCTCCTGTGTGATCGCTCAAGTTACCAACCTCGATTAAGTCAGCAGAATCCCTTTCTGTCTTCAAAAATTGGTTGAAGACCTATCTCTTTCGAGAGTACCTACTCACCTAATACGCTCTTTCTCTCTCTCTCTCTTTTTCTCTCCATTCTTCTCTAGCTCTTCCTCAAAAAAAATGTCATTTGCTATGTACTTATATGTGACTTCATGCACCTGGCACTTGTGTCATAATGCTCGAAGGATTCTTCTTGATCTACTGTGGCTTGGATCATACCTCATTTGCATGTAGTTCTGAACAAGAAATGTATAGATCAGGACACATCAGGATAGCATGTCCATATGGCATAGGTAGGCAATTGCTTGGGATCTCGTCCACCAAAGGGCCTCATGAATTTGTGTTTCCTTTTTTTATAAAACCATTTTCTTCTTCCTCCAAACAAATGAAAATCTGTAATAGATCAAAATAAATCTATCTACATGTAAATGTATGTGCCAATATTTACTATCACCCACATTTCACATTTAATGGCCTATTCCACCTTGATCTCCCTGTACCTTTGCATCTGCATTTGTGACAATCAAATGACGTAGCACCATCAGAGACAGACACTACCATGAAGTGTTTTCAAAGTGGATTTGAGAAGAGAAAAAGAAAGAAGATGCCCAGTTTAAGGAAAGTTTGCCTAAACTGACAAAAGATTTTAATAAAACAGACCACGACAGAGGAGCAACAAGTAGCTGACGTTATAACAAGTGTAACGATAGTGGAAGAAGCTGAGCTAGCTAACATTAGCAGACTTACTGCTGCCTCAGCCTCTTGTGCACCCGCACCTACAACTTCTAGCGTTACTGCCTCTGCTGGTTGCGGTTAACCAGCAGTTACAGTGTAGGAGGAAAGTGTCGGACGCGACACCAACAGACAGCAGCAGCCCACCACAAACCAGACACCCGCTCAGACCGCTCCAGCTCAGCATCCAGCAGCAGCAATTGCACAACTACCACCACAGAGCAACCTGAGCAGTGCCAGCAAGAGCAGCAAATCTGTGAGTGAGACTGCGATCATTAGTGAAGACCCTGCATTGTGGCAGATAATTTGACAGATAAGGAGAAAATTGAAATAGTTAAAAAAGGCCCCATACAAATAAGGGATATCAAGTTCCCAAAAAATACAGACACGGTGTCACAGCCTGTCATGTCCTCACCAGCCCATAATCACCCACACCTGTTCCTAATTACACTCCTGCCCTTAATCAGGCCCAATCACACCCAGGATAAATTCACTCCACTCTCCACACTCAGTGTCCAACCACGTTTGTGGATAGGACTCCATGCACCCGACTATTCCTGTGTCTCTCCAGTTCCCCGTGGTCTCTCCAGTTTCCCGAGTGTTCTCCAGTCCTCCGTGTCCTCGCCAGTCCTCTGTGGTTTCTCCATTCCTCCTTGGTCTCTCCGGTCTCCTGTGGCTTCCCTCCGGTAAACTTCCCCAGATCCACTCTACCTATCTCTACACTCTCCATTGCTGGCTGTCATCTCAAATAAAGACATTTCCATCCATCTTGGTGTCCTCTGCCTGTTAGTCCGTGACACACTGCCCCAAGAAGGTTTACAAAAGAAAACTACGAGATAACAATGAAAAACAGGGAGAAAATAACAAGTGGCTAATGTATTCAGTCAGTGCAGATGCTGTATTTTGTTTTAGCTGTTGTGTCTTCAGAAAAAGAGACACACAGCTTGGCATCAATGGCTTTCAGACGTGGAAACATATCAGTAACCACCTGAACACTCACGAGTGCAGCAAGGAGCACATAGAAAATATGGAGAAGTGGCCTTGTGGAGAGATTAAAATCAAGCACCACCATCGACTCAATTAACCAAGAGTTAACCTGCAGATCAACCATTGAAAAAATGGTCCGTAGGAGACTGTTAGCCATTGTGTGCCATTTGGCTGAACGGAACCAAGTATTTCGAGGCCACTCAGCGCACCTTTATGAGCCCAGAAATTGCAACTTTCTGGGTCAGGTAGAACTAATGGCCCAGTTTGATCCTGTAATGAATGAGCATTTGAGGAGGATTTAAAACAAGGACTACAAGGACCATTATTTGAGCAAGCAAATCCAAAATGAACTCATATCACTGGTTACACAGAAAACAACAGATGCTATTGTTGATCAGATCAAGAGAGCAAGGTACTTTGCTGTCATCATGGACTGTACACCTGACAAAAGCCACAGTGAGCAGCTGTCCATGGTCATAGTAAACTGTGAAACAAACGGTGCTGTTTCCATTGAGGAGCATTTTGTGGGATTTGTTGATGTCTAACACAACTGGAAAAGGACTGTATGATACTTTCATAAAGCATCTAGAAAAACTAAAAGGAAATATCTGACTGTCATGGCCAAGTGACATGGTTCCTATGACAATGGAAGCAACATGCAGGGGAAACACCAGGGCGTACAGAAGAGAGGGCTGGACACCAACAAGAAGGCCCTGTATGTACCCTGTGGAAGCCAAACCTTTAACCTGGTGATTGGTGTTGCAGCAAAGTCCTCTGTACGGTCAGTGATCTTCTTTGGACTTCTCCAGAGACCATACAACCTGTTCAGCTCCTCTGTGCAACAGTGGGAGATTATGCAGGAGCATGTACAGTTGGCCTTCAAGAATCTGTCTACAACCAGATGGGAGTGCAGAATAGACGGTACCAAATGCCTCAATTTGTTGAAGCCTTGGCTGCACTTATCACGTATGCCCTGGAGAAAAAAGATGCTGAAACTGTGTCCACATCTCAGGGCATTCTCAAAGAGTTTCATATTCTGTGTTATTTGTTATTTGGTATAATATATTATATCAAATAGCGACTGTCCAATCTTGCCAGTATATCAATAGAGCAAAAAGTCAGAAGAACGCTGGACATGGAGGACTTGATATCGGCATTCGCAAATACCCGGAAGGTAAAAATTAACATATAAACACCAGCACCTCCTCGTAAAAAGGTAAACCTTTTTCTGTCTCATTTTTTTTAACATTATGACTGAATTTAATGTGAAATTATGACATAATGTTCTAATTATTCATTGAGATATTTTTCATTGGATGTGATCCCTCTCCTAAGTTATTTACCTGCCCCTTTTTGTCTCTGTCTCCCTCTTCCAATTTCTCTCTCCAGATTGTTTCAACATTGAATGATATCAGCATCCAGACCTCCATGACCCTCCAGCCACCCCACTGACCTGCTGCCTGTGATCAATGCAATTCAATTCAATGGGGCTTTATTGGCATGGGAAACAGATGTTAACATTGCCAAAGCATGTGTGAAATAAAAACATAAACAGAAAAAATGTGCTATTAGAACATATACAGATAAGTAAGATAATACAGTAATAATAATAATAATAAATATTGACTTGCACCTAAAAATACATATACAAGTGAAAACTACATAAACATTGCAACACTGTTTTTTTTTATGAATGTGTGTGTCATTCACTGTCCTTCAGGTTCTGGCATGTTGATACATATTTTAAGCCAAATTCTAATTGGAATTTGAAAAATCCAAATATTCTTTGAATTGCATTTAGAGCTCTTCGAGCTTTTTCTTTTAGTGCATTCACTGCCATGTTAAAACTCCCTGATGCTGTTATGGTTATACCAAGGTAGGTATCACTCAAACTATGTTCAATGATATAATTATTAATGGTAAACTGGTATTTGTTCTCCTGACATCTGGAGCGTTTTTGAAAAATCATGACATCAATTTTCTTCATATTTACTTCCTGGGCCCAGATCTGACAGCACTTTCCTACTATGTCCAGCTGTTCATGTTATCCTTGTTCAGTAGCAGACAGGAGAATAAGGTCATCAGTGTGAAACAGAGACTACACCTCTCTATCTAGGAAGGAGAGGCCAGGAGCAGCACACTGATCCAACAGCAAGTTCATTTATATACACATTAAATAAAGTCAGGCTTAAGTTGTTGCACTGATGAACGCCTCTTCTCTGGGTGAATGATTCAGTTTGTTTGTCTCCAATTTTAACAGCACACCTATTTTCCAAATACATTGATTTAACCAGATCATACATTTTGCCCCCTACACCAGAATGTGGTGTGACCTGGGTGAGTACTTAGCATCCCTTCACCCTGTCTTTAAATCTTCACCCCTCCTCCATTTTCCATCTCTGAAGACCAATGTCACTGAACACTAATGAGTTAAATAGTTTTAGTAGATGAGATAAGAGCAATGTGTGTGTGAATCTGACACAGATCACCAATCAAGCAACAAAGCTGGAAAGAGCCTAAGAGCCCGAAGGTCTCTCAATCTCTCTCTCTCTCTCACACACACACACACACACACACACACACACAGTTTTGGACTTTTACCCCAAGACAATAGTGGATGTTCAAATGCTTTATCAAAAAGCATGTTCTATACTTTTGTCTTTAATAAATCAAAAATTATATACTTATAATCATGTTCACTAGCTATGATTTCAAGCAAAATGGGCCTCATATGGGTCTTTGCCTGGGGCCTCCAAATCACTAAAACCACCCATGAGCATGTCACAACCCTCTTTGTGTCAGGACCCATAGTTTTAGAAAGGCGTAAGTGTAAGGAAGGCAGCATTACAGATAATGTCACCATAACCTCACTCTTCTTCCTGTTTATTTATTTAAATCTACCTCATAAAGCTACAATTGCTACAATGTACGTTTTCAAATACAATCCAATTAATTTAAAAGCATTTATCCATGAATATTGGACAAAATAGGAGAATATACAGAACATTCATGGTTGAACCTAATCTGCACTTTCAGCATATTGTCTAACATACAGAAAATTTTTACTATTCACTTCACAAAATAAACAAAAACACTGAGTACACACATGAAGAAGAATCAGTATGTACGCACATCTCAGCTCAGTCAAAGAGAATATTCTATGAACTGACTGATTCATGTAAACAGACCAATCAAAGGGAATCAAAGACTCATGATAACTGATTAATCTGAGGAAAAACATCTGTTTATGTGAACATAATATCCACTTCCTCTGAGAAGTTGAATCATGACCACAGGCTAATATTACATAAACCATTCCAATTAGATTGTTTCATATTAAAATGCATGAGTATCAATGTTGATACAATGTTGTCAATCAGTTATTTGCAATTCCTGAAACGCTGACTGTGTTGGAGCATTCGTCGGAAAATGACAAGATGAAATGGCACAATTACTATGCACAAATGCCCAGTGTGTAATAGCAGTTACAGTAGTTGGGTATAATATTATGCTAATGTGGATATGCTATGATGAATCTCATATGGTTTTCTCCTAAACAAATAATTTCTTCATATTTCCAGCTGCTAAGGATCACTGGCTTTCAATTAAGTACTGAAAAACAAACAAAGCATGGGATATCTCTATCTGTCAGGATGGATGGCTGGCTTGTTTGTCTCCTTTTGTCTGCTCAGACACACACCTGTACACTCTGTGCACAAACAAACACACTGCAATAATAGTACGTACCCATACACACACACATATTCCATCAACTTGCTATCAAATGGGTGCTTGCCTATTTATATGACCTGCAGCACTCTGACCCTTTATCCCAGCTCATCACACACACACACACACACACACACACACACACACACACACAGACAGCAGCAGCAGCAGTACTCACGTAGCTGGTGCATGTCTTTCCAGCCCCTGCTGGCAGGACAGGCAGTGATGGTGACCACTGGACAAGAGTTTCCAGCCAAAGTCCCACAAAGAATCTGCTGCCGGAAAAACACCATGGCAGGATCCACTGATTTCTGCAGCACCTTCAGATGAGCCTGACAGATACAATAAATATACTAATGTAGACATGTAGGTTCTGATGTATACATGCATACATGCATTTACAGTGCAGTCAGAAAGTGTGAAAACAATTACTTGTTTTCAATTGGAATGGCTCTGTACTCCAGCACACTGGATTTGAAATGAAACGGACTGTGAGATTAACTTTCAGCTATGGGGTTGTTTATAGGTATTCACATCTTATTAGATGGACAATGTCAACCCTGTCTCCTAAAGATTGTATATATAAAACTAATTTGCTGTAACAAATACATTTTGAAGGAAACACAATGGCGCTCAAATTATGTTTTTACCAGCATCACATTGAAACATTTATAGCGAACACAGCTGCAAACGAAATACTCTCTGCCAACACATTTAATTTGTTTTCCTACAATATCCATTTGTAGCAACTAATGCATGATTAATGTTTTCATGGTTCTGTTTAGACAACTCAAAAGAATGGTGGGGCAGTATATTGGGGCGTTTCAAGCATTTATTATACATTGGAGAGACAACAGGAAATGAGAGAGAGATGCAACAAGGTACCCAGGCTGGACTCGAACCAGGGACATTGCGGGTCATGGTTGGTTTCTTAACCCCTAAATCACAGGGGCGCACTTAAAGGTGGGGGTTTCAATTAAATGTTAAAAAAGTCAACATTGACTTAAGGAATGAGATGCGGTATGCATTGACTTTTTCAATATTTACTTTCTCCAATCTTCAGTGTTTTTGTAGCGTAAACCTAACAACATGTGAGACGCAGAACTCTCCATTATCAAGCCTTCAGCTATCAAACTCCTCTCCTGTGGAATCAGATCCAACTTTGGGTTCAGCAGGCAGACACCATCTCCACATTTAAGAGTATGTTTAAGACTTTCCTGTTTGATAAAGCTTGTAGTTAGGGCTGGCTTGTCCTGAACCATCCCTTAGTTATGCTGCTATAGGCCATAGTTCCCATGATGCACCTCTCTCTTCCTCTCCATCTCTATCTGTATGCATTTTTTCCCATTACTGCATGTTACTAACTCGACATCTTCTATTTCCTCTCGTTTCTCTTCTCTCTCCTTCTGTCGCTTTTCAGCAGGTATTTCTACCTCTAGAGCTGCAGAGTCTGGATCTATGATTGCGGGCCTCCTACTACTCCCATGTTCCTGCTCAACACCCACTGCTACAATTAAAATTATTTATTATCATTATTATTCTCATCGTTATTAGTACTATTATCATTTTATTAAAAATGAATATTACCACTACCATTACATTATTTTAAAATTCTATGTGGAATTTGCATTGTGCTACTGTACTATCTCTCTTTCTCTCTCTCTCTCTCTCTCTCTCAAGCATAATTTGGTACAGTAAAATAGGGTTTACTGCTGCGCCAGGATCTGTGGAGACAAAGACAGAAGGGTGGTGAGGTTTAAGGAGAGATACATGGAAGGTTGGTTGAATTTTATACTGAGGTGGTCGTTGAAGTTGGTATGTGACTGGGTTGATCTGTTTTGTGATGGTGAAGGGACCAATGAATCTGGGACTGAGCTTCCTGCAGGGCAGACGCATCCTGATGTCCCTGGTAGAGGCTGATAGACCGGGGTAGTAGATTGTTGTAGGTCGGCCATCATTCTGCGTCTGCGGAGGGCTCGCTGCAGTTGATGGTAAGCAATGTCACAGACCGTCTCGCTCTCGGAACCAGTAGTCCACAGCAGGTACCTCTGATGGTTCTCCTGACCACGGGAAATGAGGGGGTTGGTAACCGAGTACGTACTGGATGGGAGTGAGTCCAGTGGTAGGCTGGTGGAGGGAGTTTTGGCCGTACTCGGCCCAACCCAGGAACTGGTTCAAAGAGTTCTGGTGGCCATGGCAGACGGTATGCAGGAACCGGCCGATCTCTTGGGTCTTCCTTTCCATCTGCCCATTAGACTGCAGATGGTACCCAGATGATAGACTTACTGTCACACCTAGGAAGGAAAAGAAGGCTCTCCAAACTCTGGAAATGAACTGAGGTCCACGGTCTGATACAATGTCTTCTGGTATACCAGAGTAGCGGAATATGTGGTTAAAGAGAAGTTTGGCTGTCTCCATTGCTGTGGGTAGGCCCTTGAGGGGTAGTAGTCTGCATGATTTGGAGAACCTATCTACCACTACTAGGATGCAGGTGTTGTTGTCTGAGGCCGGTAGGTCGGTTATGAAATCCATCCCTAGGTGTGACCAAGGCCTATTGGGAATGGGCATGGGAAGTAACTTGACGGATGGAAGGTGGCAAGGGCTTTTAGAGATGGCACAGTCCTGACATCCCTGGACGTACCTTCTCACATCCCTAGCCATGTTTGGCCACCAGAAGCGCTCTCTTAGCAGTGAGAGGGTCTCATTTGCCCCTGGGTGGCCAGTGCCCAGTGAAGAGTGTGAGGAGTGGATGCGCGGGTTGCGCTGTGTTCTGTGCACATATTGCAAGCTTGGTGGACAGCCCAGCGGAGCTTCAGAGGAGGCATTGAAGGAGCACACCGAGTGGTCCACCCATTGTATGGGATTAACAATGATGTTTTTTGGGAATGATGTGTTCTGGTTCCTCTGTGGTCTCTTCAGAGGTGTATAGGCAGGATAGTGCATCTGCTTTGCCATTCCTGGAGCCGGAATGATAGAAAATTTTGAAACAGAATCGTGTGAAGAATAGTGCCCAGCAGGCCTGGCATGGGTTCAGCCTCTTGGCGTCTCGTAGGTATTCCAGGTTCTTGTGATCTGTGAGTACCAGGAATGGGTGCTTGGCACCCTCCAGCCAATGCCTCCACTCCTCTAGGGCCAGTTTTACGGCTAGAAGTTCTCGGTTGCCATATGTCATAGTTCCTCTCCGCCGGACTAAGCTTGCGAGAGAAGAAGGCACATGGGTGGAGTCTGGCTGGATTCCCCTGCTGCTGCGAGAGCACCGCTCCTACTCCTGTAGTGGAGGCGTCCACCTCCACGATGAAAGGTTTCTCCAGGTCGGGGTGCACGAGGAGCGGTGCACTGGTGAAGGCTTCTTTTAGGGTGCTGAAGGCCTCGTTTGCAGCTGCAGGCCAGGACATTGACTTGGGCTTATTACGGAGTAGGTTGGTAGGTGGGTACACAATGGAACTGTAGCCCTGGATGAATTGTCAGTAGAAGTTGGCAAATCCGAGGAATCTCTGGAGTTCCTTGATGGTTGATGGAGTGGGCCAGGTCCTTATGGCTCCTACCTTCCCCTTGTCCATCTGGATGCCACTGTTGTTGATAGTGTAGCCAAGAAACTGCCCTGAGGGTTGATGGAAGGAACACTTCCATCAACCCCTGAGGCATTTCAGGACCTCTGCAACATGGTGGTGATGTTCTGCTACGCTCCGGGAGTAGATCAGGATCTCGTCAATGTAGACCAGGACGAACTTGTGGAGGAACTCTCAGAGCACGGAGGGGGCATTGACCAGACCGAAAGGCATGACCAGGTATTCATAATGTCCTGTTGGAGTTACGAAGGCTGTCTTTCACTCATCCCCCTCACGTATTTGGGGTTGTAGGTGCTGCGGAGGTCCAACTTCGTGAAAAGAGTGGCACTGCGGAGATGTTCCAGAGCTGCTGGGACGAGGTGAAGTGGGTAACGGAACTTGACCGTGATCTTGTGTAGGCCCCAGTAGTCGACGCAAGGCCGCAAGCCACCGACCTTTTTGGCTACAAAGAAGAAACTGGAAGCAGCAGGGGAAATGGATGTTCGGATATAGCCTTGTTGTAACGCTTAACTGATATACTCCTCCATGGCCTTCTGCTCTGGGATGTATCACAGGTATATCTGCCCACAGGGCACTGGCTCACCCGGAAGTAGATTTATAGCGCAGTCCCATAGCCAGTGTGGAGACATCTTAGAGGCTTTTTTGGGGCAGAAGACGTCTCTGAAGGGGGCGTAACACGAAGGGATGTCCACAGACTGTTTCTCCACCAAACTCTCGATGGAGGTGGAGCATACAGGTATTATCTCGGAGTGTGAGGTTGAGGTCGGTGAGGTTGAGGTTGGTGTGGGAAACAGTCCGGGAAGCAGGTGTCGCCCCACTTCAGAATCTCGCTGCTGGTCCAGGAAATTACGGGATTGTGCTGCTCCAACCACGGGCGCCCTAGAATCACATCAGCAGTGGAATCCTCCAGAACCAGTAGGTGTTACTGTTCCTTATGGAGTAGCCCGACCTGGAGTGTGATTGGGCCAACACTCAACTGGACATGGTTCCAGCTGAGGGGATGACCAGTTACAGAGTGAATCTGGTAGATGGATGGCATGCTCATGGTCTGGAGGTTGAGCTGGCGACACAGGGCACCCGAGATGAAGTTGCCGGCTGACCCGGAGTCGAGGAGAGCATGGACTGGAATGGAGATATTGGGTGCAGTAAGTTTTACAATGATTGAGAGTGGCTTCATTTTATTAATGGAGGGGAAGATGGTACTCACCGTGGGACGAAGTGGACAGATGGGGCATGTTGTGATCACATGCCCCGCAGCACCACAATACAGGCATAAACCCCAGGACAGCCGCCTCTGCCGCTCAGCTGGATTCAGGCGATTACTTTCCAGTTGCATGGGTTCGGATACTGGTTGTGGAGGGCTGATGAGTTCTGGCTGGTGGAGAGATGGTGAGACGGAGGACTGGCCCTGGTGTTCTTCTAGATACACCTGCATATGAGTGGCCACTCGGACGGAGAGCTGGATGAAGCGTTCGAGGCCGATGGTATCCGCCTATGCAGCGAGATGCAACCGCAGCCTGGGATCCAAACCCTGGCGATGTGTTGTGATCAGAGATTGTTCGTTCCAACCACTGGCTGCTGTGAGAGTCCAGAACCTGAGTGCGTAGTCGTGAATGGATTTTGACCCCTTTTTCAAATGGTACAGCTGCTCACCTGCTGACGAATCACCTGCGGGAATGCCAAAAACTTCTTTGAAGGGGGTAATGAAAGTGTTCAGAGATTGGGTAACTGGACCATTTTGCGACCACAGGTATTCTGCCCATTGGAGAGCGTGTCCATGCAGTTAGGAAATGATGAAGGCCACCTTGAATTGATCGTCAAGGTACAGGTGCGGCTGCATCTCCAGGACCAGTGAACACTGCAATAGGAAACCGTTGCAGTCCTCAGCCGAGCCAGAGAAGGGCGCCGGTTTGGCTATGGGACTGACATACACCAGAGGTGACTGAGTAATGGCGGAAGTGACGCTGGTGTGGAGGTAGGTTGATTGGGGGAAAGTAGTCGGTGGTGACCGCCAACCAGCTCCTGAAATGGATGAATGCTGTTGTCCTGTATCGATGGTCCGGTCTTCTGTTATGGACGGATAGTCGGGAGACACCGATATGGAAAGAGATATTGTTTTATTGTGACAACAGCAGAGCAAACATAGATGGCAGGTAATAGGTATAGATGAAGATGAGGAATGCAACCAGATACTGTCCTTAACCTCACTGATCCGCTGCTGATGGAGGGGTAGTTGGCAGAAAAAGCACACTGGAGAGAAGAACACGCTGGAGACGGAAACCGCTGGAGTAGAATGACGGGCGACACATACTGGAGAGGGAACACACTGGCACGGGATGGAATGGAACACAGGCTGGAGTGGAAGTACGACGAAGTGGGAACAAAATGAAGTGGTAACACGTTGAAGTAGGTAATCGTAGTTGTAGAGAGAAGTCCTTCATGTCTTGAACGAGACCGGACAACTGACTGGGGTGAGTAGTGCGCCTTTATCCTGGTGTGATTGGGTACTGATGAGGAGCAGGTGTGTGTAATTAGTATTCTGGTGAGGGATTGCGTGGAGGCTGGTTGACGGGGGAACCTGGCGAGTCGGGGGAACCTGGCGAGTGTTGTAAACATTTTCATTCATCTGGCCCCATGCAGGAGGACTTGTTAGGTTTGTGGCCACATCATGATGTTTACTGTTACATTCAGCTCTAGTCGCAAAATTATAATGTAAGAGAGAGAAATCCGAATAATCAGAATTACCATATTGGCTGCAAGAAATCAGCATTATAATCAATGTCCCGTGACCACTACACTGATTTCCTGATTACATTTGCATACCAGTGTGTTTGCCTGAAACTAGAGGAGATATTACATATGAATTATTTAAACAATGAAATATCAACTTTTGAAGGGACGCTTCATCTATGCAGGGCGTCAGTTCACTAAACTTTAAACTGCAGAACAAGATGAAATGAAGGCTAATGTCTGATCATCTTGTTGATAGCGCTGCAGGCTCACTGCAATTTGCATTTGTTACTTCTAGACTGGATTATTGCAATTCCTTATTATCAAGCTGCCCCAATAAGTCCCTTAAAACTCTCCAGGTGATCCAGAATGCTGCGCCACGTATACTGACAAGAACGAGGAAAATATATCATATTTCTCCTATATTAGCTTCTGTGCGCTGGCTCCCTGTAAAATCAAGAATACAATTTAAAATCCTTCTCCTCACCTACAAAGCTCTTAATGGTCAGGCACCATCGTATCTTAAAGAGCTCATAGTACCCCACTAGAACACTGCGCTCCCAGGATGCAGGGTTTACTTGTGGCTCCTAGAGTCTCCAAAAGTAGAATGGGAGCCAGAGCCTTAAGTTATCAAGCTCCTCTCCTATGGAATCACATCCCAATGTGGGTTCGGGAGGCAGACACCATCTCCACATTTAAGAGTAGGCTTAAGATTTTCCTCTTTGATAAAGCTTATAGTTAGGGTTGGCTTGGGTGAGTCCTGAACCATCCCTTAGTTATGCTGCTATAGGCCTAGACTGCCGAGAGACTTCCCATGATGCACATCTTTCCTCTTCTCTCTCTCTCCATCTGTATGCATTTTTATCCCACTACTGCATGTTTCTAACTCAACATCTTCTCTCTCCCGTAGTTGTGTGCTTTCTCATTTCTCTCCTCTCTCCTTCTGTCACTTTCAGCAGGTATTTCTACCTCCGGAGCTGCAGAGTCTGGATCTATGATTGCAAGGCACCTTCTGTTCCTACTTGACAACCGCTACTACAATTATTATTATTAGTCTTATTACTATTATTATCATTATTATTCCTGTCATTATTGGTTCTATTATTATTTTATTAATATTAATATTACTACTACCATCACATTATTATAATTTTAAAATTCTATGTGGAATTTGCATTGTGCTACGGTATGCTCTCTCTCTCTCTCTCTCTCTCAACCCAACTGGCAGCGGCGGATGGCTGCCCACCCTGAGTCTGGTTCTGCTTGAGGTTTCTGCCTCTTAAAAGGAAGTTTTTCCTTGTCACTGTCGCCAAGTGCTTGCGCTTAATGGAAATTGTTGGATCTCTGTAAATATTTATATAATTATATATATATATAATTATAAAGAGTATGGTCTAGACCTGATCGATAACTTCTGTTATGAATTGGCGCTATATAAATAAAACTGAATTGAAAATTGAATTGAAAATTGAATTGATAATTGAATGTCTGGGCCTGTATAACCAAGTGAGACCAGTGGGTTATCCTTTAAGTTCAACTCAGGTTTTATGGTATCATGAAGTTGGCTCACTTTTAACAGGGATAGATCACCATGGTAACCTATGCTGCATAGCTACCCTTCTCCGGAGCAGATTAACTTCAGAGCCCGACCACCGACCAATTAGATCACTGGAAAAATGGAGTCATCATTCTTACAGGATCTTGACAGGGAATACTGAGTGTACAGTAAAATTACAAGCAATAAATATCAATAGATGATTTAATCACTATTCACTTTGCTTTCTATTATGTCACAGATAATAGAAATAGTAGAATAATAGAATAGAAAAACAGGGCTTCTAACCAACAGAGAGCTTATTGTTTACCATACTAATTGCCTAATAAATGACAATTGTAGTTGTCTATTAACCCTTGTGTTTTGTTGAAACTGGATTTACTTCCCCATTGTTTGGGTTAGACACAGACCCCACGGCAGCAATAATAATAATTGCAAAAAAATTCAAATTTTCTCAAGTATTTTTTTCTTTCTTCTGACCTTATTAAAACCCAATATGTAGAAAGGTAATGAAGTGCTAACCCTTCCCTTTGACACAAACTGAGCTTACATGTTTGATGTAAGTGACAAATTATGAAAATGACCATACATCTATATATTAAACCACAATGTACAGTGTGTTATTACTTATGCTTTGGGTCAGTTAGACCTCCTATTGAGTGCTGCATAAAAGTCCTGTCAATGCCAGGCACACATATAGAGCAGACATTGGACTCACTTCCCTGTTTCCACCACTGCCAGCCGGTAACCCATTTTCCTGTTACCTGTTTGTTACCTGTCTGCCTACCGGTCTGTCTGCCTGTACCTGCCTGTACCTGCCTGTAAACCACATCACTCCCAATAAACACTGTAGCCATCCAGCTACCCTCATACCGCTTCCTTGTCATCTGCATTTGGGTCCACATACCACTACACAGCACATGACAGAATGATCCGACCAGTCATGGACCCAGCAGAAGTCGACTCTCTCATGGGGGAGTTGAAGGGAGTGTTCTCCACGCTAGAGACATTCCGCCTTTCCATTCAGGACTCAGTGGATATCAAAAGCAGGCATTTTGTATACTCCGTAATGGAGAGGACAATACTATCCAGACCCAGGCTTGCGACTCTTCCCATTATGGTAGGGAACCTTGCAGCAATCTCCAGCATGAGGGAAGATTTGCAGCCCTACCTCGACTCCCGGCCCGCCAGCAACCAGCCAGACTCCCGGCCCACCAGTCACTAGCCAGACTCCCGGCCCGCCAGTCACCAGCCAGACTCCCGGCCCGCCAGTCACCAGCCAGACTCCCGGCCCGCCAGTCACCAGCCAGCATCTCAGCCTGCAAACCAGGTGGTACCTCAGGCTGTTGCTGTTTTGGCGCCTTCTGGGAAACCCTCCAGGAGGAAGCGTGGCTCCCACAGCTGCTCAGCTGCTCCGCTGCCCAGCTGCTCACCTGCACCACTACCACCATCACTCCCTGCTGGATCGCAGCAGCCATCACTCCCTGCTGGATTGCAGCAGCTCCCAGTCCCTGGACTCCATGCTGGATCGCAGTCGCCTCCTTTCCCGGCTGGATCGCAGCAGCACCAATCCCTCGCCGCCGCTGGATCACAACCACCTTCTTTCCCGGTTAGATCGCAGCAGCACCAATCCCTTGTCGCCGCTGGATCGCAACCACCTTCTTTCCCGGTTAGATCGCAGCAGCACCAATCCCTCGTCGGCGCTGGATCGCAGCCGCCTCCTGCCCCGGTTGGACCACAGCACGCCACAGAACCGTCTGCTGGGTCGCAGCACGCCACTGAATTCTCTGCTGGGTCGCAGCAGTACCCTCCTTCTTTGCCAGAGTGGCAGGCTCCGGGTTCCCAGACATCACTGCTTCTGCCAGCTCCTCTACCAGTCTCTCCATCGCCGGCTTCCTGTCCCAAAGGGTCCCGCCTTCGCCGGCGGCCTCCAGAGGGTCTCAGTCTTCGCTGCCGGCCTCCAGTGACTCTCCATCTTCGCCGCTGGCCCTCCTCCGGAACCTCTCCGCCCACCCTGAATCTCTCCCCCGGACCCTCTCCGCCCAACTTGAATCCCTCCTCTGGACCTCCTCTGCCCACCTTGAATCTACAGTTAGCTAGTTTTAAATACTTTATATACAGTTAGCTAGTTTAGTCAAATGGTGTCCAACCCTGGGGTTGGGCTTCTCCAAAGGGTCACCAGATAAATCTGAGGGGTCGGGAGATTATTAATACTGATAATAATAAATAATAAAACTTTATTTATAGAGCACTTATCAAAACAAAGTACAAAGTGCTTCACAACAAGAAAAATAAAATAACACAGTGAATGACGAAATATAAAGAAATAAAACACATGAAATACAGAAAATCAATAAAATAAACAGTAAAATAAACAGCCAGTTCACGTAAAATCAGGATATGCTTTCAGATAAAAATGTGTTTTGAGACGAGATTTAAACAAAGACACTGACTCAGACAATCTAATTTCTTCAGGCAAGTTGTTCCAGAGCCTCGGGGCCCTGATAGCAAAAGCTCTGTCCCCCTTAGTTTTCATCCTGGACTCAGGAACAGACAGGAGACCCCTGCCGAAGATCTCAAACTACGTGAAGGTTCATAAGGGATTACAAGGTCTAAAATATAATCTGGGGCCAGGCCATGAAGAGCCTTAAAAGTAATCAACAAGATCTTAAAATCAATCCTAAAACCAACAGGGAGCCAGTGTAAAGAGGCTAAAACAGGTGTTATGTGGTCATACTTCTTGGTCCTGGTTAACAGCCTAGCAGCTGAGTTTTGTACAGTCTGCAGTCGTGTCAGAGCTTTTTGATTAAGACAAGTGAACAGGCTGTTACAATAATCAAGGCGTGAGGAGATAAAAGCATGCACAACAGTTTCTGCATCACTAAGATTTAAAATAGATCGTATTTTTGCAATGTTTCTGAGGTGATAGAAACATGATTGGACAAGCTTAGTGATATGTTGCTCAAAACATAAATTGCTATCAAACAGGACACCAAGATTTCGTGCAACAGGCTTGATATGTTGTGACAGGTTACCAGTGGATGGCAGTATTTGTTTAGTGATGTGTTGGGGCCCAATAACAAGGATTTCAGTTTTATTTGAGTTGAGCTGAAGAAAATTTATCGACATCCAATTTTTATGTCAGACAGGCAGTCCTGCAGAGAACTCAGCATACTAAGGTCAGTGGGCTTGACAGGGAGGTACAACTGTGTGTCATCCGCATAACAATGAAAAGAAATACCATGTCTGCGGATTACATCACCCAAGGAAGCATGTATAAGGAGAACAATATTGGTCCCAGAATTGAACCTTGAGGCACACCATACTTGATATGGGAAAAGGATGACTTGAAGTTATTAATGCTAACACAGAATTTCCTATTGGACAGGTAAGATGCGAACCAGTCTAGTGCAGTTCCAGATATGCCCACCCAGTGCCTCAGTCTATCTAAAAGAATGCCATGATCAATTGTATCAAAGGCAGCACTTATGTCCAACAGCACAAGAATTGAACACATGCCTGCGTCTGCATTCATTAAAAGGTCATTAGTGACTTTGAGAAGGGCTGTCTCAGTGCTGTGGTGTTGACGAAAGCCAGATTGGAACTTTTCAAAGGTATTATTGTTTTCCACAGCAGCAAGGAGCTGCTTAGATACAAGTTTTTCGAGAATCTTCGAAATAAAAGGCAATTTGGATATTGGGCGGTAGTTATCCAGGAGGGTGGGATCAAGCCCAGGTTTTTTTAAGACTGGCTGGACACAAGCTGTTTTAAAGAAATCAGGGACACAGCCAGTAGACAGCGAGCTGTTAAAAATAATTTGTAAAAGGCGCAATACAATCCATAACTTCCAATAGAAACCTAGTTGGGATTTTGTCCAGAGGACTGGAGGATACTCTCATAAGAGACATCATCTCTGCGAGTTCGGGCAGAGTAACAGCAGAAAAATTGCTCAAAGAATCCCTGAGCGGGTGATCCACATCTAAAAAGGCAGGATTGGGGGTGATATCAGATCTTATTAACTCCACCTTTTCAGCAAAGTGCAATGGAAACTTTTCACAATCAGCATCACACTCAGCAGGGGCACAAGGAGAGGCAGGGTTAACTAACTGATCCACAGTCTTAAACAGGAATCTGGGGTTGTGCTGATGGGCAGAGATAAGTGCAGAGAAATGGCATGTTCTTGCATCCTTCACCATCCTATTATAAAGGCGTAATAACTCTTTCATGGCCACAAAGTGGACCTGGAGACGTGATTTCTTCCATCTGCGTTCTGCTCTTCTGCAATTCTTTTACAGCTTGAATACTGTCATTTAACCATGGCTGTTTTCTAGTCTTTGAGTTTTGTCTATTTTTAAGAGGAGCTATGAGATCTAAGGTTGAAGAACACTGGTAGTTAAAAATAATCAACCAAATCGTTGGTGTTGGAGGAATCGGAAACACACTGCCGGAGGATTGAACCGTGTACAGAATTTTAAGGCACTATGCTCATTAAGGACGCGTGTGTACTTAGGCGGGATAAGACAGAACTGGCAGCCTCTAATTCACAATTGAAAACAATGCATAGGTGATCAGATACAAACATGTCCCTGGTTTCCACAGATGGGGTTTTCAGGCCCAAAGTAAAGACTAGGTCTAAGGTGTGGCCACGGGAATGAGTTTGGCCAGACACATGTTGTTGTAAGTTGAAAGAGTTAGTGATATTTAAAAAATCAGCAGCAAGGGCATTAGAGGAGTCATCAACGTGAATATTAAAGTCACCACAAAGAACAATTCTATCATAATTTAACACAAGACTGGATAAAAATTCAGGGAGTTCCAACAAGAAGGAGCCAGCTGGTTTAGGGGGGCGATATATAATAGCAAATATGACTGGGAGGGGGCCACCAAGTTTAAACATGAGCACTTCAAAGGAGGAAAAATCATTGCAAGCTATGAGGTCACACTTAAAATGCTTCCTATAGACAGTAACAAGGCCCCCACCTCGACCACAGACCCTAGGGCAACTAAAGCAGTCATAATCAGGAGGGCACAATTCAGCCAGCTGACTGTGATCACCAGGACGTAACCAGGATTCAGTTAAAAACATAAAGTCTAACTCAGTGGAAGAGATAAAGTCATTTAAAATAAACGTTTTGTTAGAGAGGGATCTTACATTCAGGAGAGCCATCTTAAAATGTCTGTGCTGGTTCAGATTTGATGTTGAGACTGGAGGTCGGGTTCTGGCCCGGATCTTTATTAAGTTATTATTGTCGCTGTGTCGGTTGTGTCTGTTTCGCATTAAGGACCTGTCCGAAATTACCACAGGAATGTTAAAGGTGGCACTAGAGGCAGCCGGGCTCCAGATAGCAGCACTATGATCAGTCCACAAGGGGGCGGTAGTGACAGCAGAGAGTGCGTGGCAGTTTATTGTGGGCAGAGTAGAGGAAGAAGAAGAGCGAGGGGAAACAGGTGATGTAAATAGTCAACTACGTGAGGAGGACAGCACAGCGTGCTGCAGGTTAGCCGCCAGCATGCGACTACCTGACTTGTTTGGGTGAAGACCGTCTCGTGCAAACAAGGAAGAACGATCCCAGAATAAGTTAAAGTTGTGAATAAAACCAACGTCATGGGTGCTGCAGACAGACTGGAGCCAGGTATGAAGGCTGAGGATCCTGCTAAAGCGGCCAATTCCCGACCCAGTGTAGGAATTGGACCCGAAATGAAAGCATGCTTTCCGGTGCTGTTGAGCAGGTCAAAGAGGCGGATGAAGTCTGCTTTCGTCAGCTCCGATTGCTGACGGGCGGTGTCATTGGTGCCGACATGGACTATGATTTTCGTGATAGTCATCGGGAGTGCAGCCAGAAGTCCGGGAGCTTTTCGAGGATGTCGGGGTCGTTGCTCCGGGAAAGCAGCGTGTGAGCGCATTAGCGAAGCGGATATTCCTCACTATGGAGTCTCCAACGATCAGCGTGGTTGGGGGGATGAGAGGAGGCAGAGTCGATGATCGTGGAGCCCGCCGAGTCCCATCAGCCGTCCCTGGGATAGTTGTGGCCGGGGACTGCTGCGGCGGCGGCGTCCTCCTCAGCAGAGGTGTTCGCTGCCGTCTCAGGACGAGTGAGACCCCAGAGCTTCTCCTGATCACGGCCTCTTTCAGTAACTTGCGGCGAGAGGAGGAGGAAGACTTGGCTGCTGGAAGATGGGGCGTCCCTCCAGTGGAGGAAAGTCCTGCGTGTCCAGGATGTCAAACCTGTTGGCCAGCGGGAGGTCCCGATGTGAAGGTGGAGGAGTTGGGCGCTTTGCACCATGTCTGTCCTTACAGGCTACGGTCCAGTGCTCCGGTTGGCGTGGAGTCGAACTCACGGAGCCTTCTCACCACCCCGCCGGCGAGTGACCGTGCATCCACTGGGGCTCGGCACGGGTAGAAATGGCCATGGCTTTGTGCTTCGCACCCATGAGGAGCCACGGGTCATCAGGCTTAGCTGAAGCGGCCTCATGCTCCGGGCGCCAGTGATGATGGAGCCGAGCCACGGAAGAGTGGGATCATTGTCCAGTGCTGGAGTGGAGCAGTCCGGGAGTGAGATGGGATGGTCGCATTCCGGCTTGCGCAGCCAGAGGAGCTGAGGACCGCCAGGTGTTTTGCCTGGGCCGAGGCGGCGGTGGAGAACTCCAGGATGAGCTTGTCTTTTTCTCTGAGCTCGGCTTCCAGACAGGCGATACTTTTCCTCAGCTTTGAGAAGGTAAGGTGACAAGATCCACACTCAGCCATCATTTAGTCCGTGAGAGTGCTTCAGAGCTTAAAGTCCACAGTAAAGTCCATAAAAGTGCTACAAGCTTAAAATCCTTGGTAAAACCGACCGGCTAGCCTAGCCGCCGGGCTAAAAACAAACCTAGCTAAGCTAGCAGCAGTGGAGGCAGTCCGGTAAACCACGTGGAGTTGCAGCCAGCTTAAAATTACTTAAGATCCACACGTCCGATGACTGAAAACTTTTTCCAAGTTAGAACATATAGGTAAAGCGGTGGCCAGGAAAGCAGTGTGGCCTAGAAAACCTGGCTTAAAAACTCGATAAAATATCAATTTATGATGGTTTAAGACGAAGTTTCTAGCGACGCTTCTGCCGGGTACACAAAAACGCCGACACATGCGCAGTGTGACGATACAATACTGATACAGTTATTGATACACAAATTTGTTTTCAGCTTTTGAACTTTTTTTTAATCTCTGATTTTTGTGCAATGTTGCTAATTTTCTCTTCAGGCCTCCAACAGTTATTTTAATGAAACCATAGAAGAAGTTTAGAGGGGAAATGTCTTCTTGATGTAACCATTCAGACATTTGGATGAGGCATGACAAGGGGCCCCAACTATACACTGCTTTTTATAGGGTTCACAAGACAGAAAGGTTGGGAACCATTCATATATGTTTACAATCTATTATTTTGTCATCATGATTGTCCATACTGTAATTTCATTATGTTAGTCTATTCTGTACACACAACATCTATTGCATGTCAATCTGTCCAGGGAGAGGGATCCCCCTCTGTTTCTTCTTTCTGAGCTTTGTAACATTTTCTCCCTGTTTAAGGGTTTTTTTGGGGAGTTTTTCCTGATCCAAATTGAGGGTCTAAGGACAGAGGGTTTCGTCTGCTGTATAGATTATGAAGCCCCTTGAGGAAAATTTGTGATATTGGGCTGTGTAAATAAAATTGACTTGACTAGTTTAATGTATAATAATGTATAGTAATTTATTTTAGATTATCATTTGTTTTAATTTCAAATCTTAATCTGTAAAGCAACTAGCAACTCCAGCTGTCAGATAAATGTGGTGGAGTTTTAGGGTGGTTTTCCCTTAAATGTAATGGAATATGCTACACAACACTAGTAAACAGAAGAAAAATAATAATTAATTAATTAATAATTAATAGCCAATAATGGTCTTATTTTCTTCCGTTTCACAGTTAGTGTTTATATAAATCACAAATTAACAATGAATAGAAACCAGGAGGTTGGTGTGATTTTGAATGCTTCTCTGGGCAGGCAAAAGAAAAGAATAAGTGTGAAAGCTAGAGGGCTTTGCAACTTGATGCATGAATCAGATAGATGAGATAAAATAAGATTGGATGGATGGATGGATGGATGGATGGATCAGTACCTTCAGAGCAGAGTATGTGTAGGGGTAATGGTAGGCCAGGTAGCAGACGTCCTCATTGTGTTTGAAGGTGATGGTAAAGGTCAGAGTATAAAAGGTTGCTCTCCTTCTGCCCCGAGCTGGACAAAAGTGGTTTCTAGAGGAAAAAATAGAGGGAATAACAAACAGTAAGCTATGTTTTGTGCTGATAAAAGATGTCTGGTAGTGTCTGTAAGGTCCCTATCTTTAGCACTGAGCACTCACTGCTGGAGTATTTTGTTCTTCTGACGTCAAATACCTGAAATAACAAACTTCAGTTCCAGTCCTGACCCAGTGTGGTCTACCTTCCAGAGCTTCTCTTACTGAGTACAGCGTCGGCTGCATTCCTGCAGTACACACACACACACACACACACACACACACACACACACATATATCATGATATGACTTGATTGTTGTAGATGCTGCTTGTGACCAAGACATTGCACTATAACTTAAAAGTTAAATCATGGAATGCATAAAACTGTTTGCAGCATAAAATGGTAAACAATCTCTAATGAGTCTAAATGTATGTACATTTGTTTTTGCAACCTTGCTCACCATTTTAACATGTAACAATATAATAATAATATTAATAAACTTTATTTATACAGCACTTTTCAAAATCAAAATTACAAAGTGATTTACATGGTTGAATCAGGGTTAAAACATTTCAGGACTGAGGCAAATACAATTAGGCATGTAAAAAATACAGCAATACAATAAATAATGTAAAACATTATAAAATAAAATAAAACCCCCAACAATAAATATAATTACTAATAATAAAACAGATACGATATGTTGGCAATAAAACAGAGCACTAGAATTAATAAAAGGCATTTTTGAAAAGACATATGTTTTGAGAAGTGATTTTAAAGATGTCACTGATCCAGCAGCCTTAGATCCTCAGGCAGGGAGTTCCTGAGCTGAGGGGCCTTCACTGCAAAAGGTCACCGGTCACCTTTAGTTTTGAGCCAGGACTCAGGAATAGCCAGCAGAGCCCTGCCTGAGGATCCGAGGCTGCGCTCTGGCTCATAGGGGAGCAGCAGTTCAGCAATGTAGCTAGGAGTTGAACCATGAAGTGCTTTAAAGGTAACCAATAAAGAGAAGCTAAAATATGTCTGATATGATCTTGTCTTCTAGTGCTTGTTAAAAGCCGAGCGGCTGCGTTTTGTACCAGCTGAAGGCGCAAGCCTGTTTTTTGGCTCAAACCTGAATACAATGAATTACAAAATTCTAACTGAGAAGAAATAAAAGCATGAATGACCTTCTCGAGATCAGGTCGAGAGAGAAAACACCTGATCTTTGAGATGCTTCTTAATTAATGAAAACATGATCGAACAACATTTGTAATTTGCTTTTCAAATGAAAGGTCATTGTCACCCAGGTTTCTGTCTGGAGGTTTGACATTTGAAGACAGGGATCCGAGATGTTTCTGTACAGTTGGGATGGATTTTGGGGGGCCGAAGAGAATTATTTCAGTTTTATTTTCATTTCACTGTAGAAGGTTTTGGGACATCCAGCACTTAATTTCTGACAGACAGGATTGAAGATGATTAAAACTGCCTTCATCACTGGTTTTTATTGGGGCATACATTTGTGTGTCATCTGCATAACACTGGAACTGGATTTTGTGTTTAGTTATGATCTGTCCCAGTGGCAGCATGTATATACAGAACAAGTGGCCAAGGATGGAGCCTTGGGGAACACCACAGGTCAGAGGGGCCACAGAAGAGGAGGCATTACCCATGACCACTGAGAAAGTCATGTTTAATAAATAGGATTTTAATCATTTTAGAGCAGTGTCCCTGATGCCAACCCACTGTTCAAGGCGGTCCAGTAGGATGGAGCGTTCCACAGTGTCAAATGCAGAGCTCAAATCCAGATGAATTAAAATCGAACAATTACCAGCATCAGCTGTGAGTAAAAGGTTGTTTGTCACTTTGATAAAAGCAGATTTGATGCTATGACGACGTGAACGGAAAACTGATTGAAATTTGCAATTTAGAAATAGGCCTAACATTTTTTAAATCTGCAGGGTCAAGGCTTGGTTTCTTAAGAAGTGGGTGCACTACTGCATGCTTAAGGCAAGAGGAAACACAGTCAGTGGACAGAGAGCTATTTACAATCAATAAAATAGTGGGACCAACACTGTTAAAAACCTCTTTAAGAAATATTGCAGGCATAGAATCTGAAGGACTTGATGAGGGTTTTAATTTGGCCATTGTGCAGTGTGGCAACGAAGGGTCACCGGTACCATGACATAGTTGTGAAGAAGGATAGGAAATGCTCACAGATCGTTGGGGTGGCTCCAGTTAGTTGGATAGGAGGAGAGTTAATTACGGATTCAATGGTTTTGAAAAGAACTTTGGGGTTATGACGGTTTGTTGTAATGTAATAATAGGAGGACCTGGCTTCTTTGATTGATTTGATGAATAGATGTTAGTTCTTTTAAACTGATATAAATCCATGAGATGGTCCTTTTTCCTTTTACGCTCTGCTTGTCTGCATTTCCTCTATATTTCTCTGGTGTTGTTATTAATCCATGGCGTGCTGTGAGTTGTTTTGACTGATTTTTTCAGGTCAATGGAGTCAAGTACAGCTTTACAAGTGGCACTGAAGTTGTTGTTGTAATTCTTCTGTAGACATACAGTAGTGTGAAAAAGTGTTTGCCCCTTCCTGATTTCTTATTTTTTTGCATGTTTGTCACACTTAAATGTTTCACATCATCAAACAAATTTAAATATTAGTCAAAGATAACACAAGTAAACACAAAATGCTTGTTTTTAAATGAAGGTTGTTATTATTAAGGGAAAACAAAATCCAAACCTACATGGCCCTGTGTGAAAAAGTAATTGCCCCACCTGTTAAAACATAACTGTGGTTTATCACACCTGAGTTCAATTTCTCTAGCCACACCCAGACCAAAATTACCCCAAGAGCGCAGTGACGACTCATCCAAGAAGTAACAAAAGACCCCACAACAACATCCAAAGAACTGCAGGCCTCACTTGCCTCAGTTAAGGTCAGTGTTCATGACTCCACCATAAGAAAGAGACTGAGAAAAAGTGGCCTGCATGGCAGAGTTCCAAGACGAAAACCATTGCTGAGCAAAAAGAACATTAAGGCTCATCTCATTTTTGCCAGAAAACATCTTGATGATCCCCAAGACTTTTGGGAAAATACTCTGTGGACTGATTAGACAAAAGCTGAACTTTTTGGAAGGTGTGTGTCCCATTACATCTGGCGTAAAAGTAACACTGCATTTCAGAAAAAGAACATCATACCAACAGTAAAATATGGTGGTGGTAGTGTGATGGTCTGGGGCTGTTTTGCTGCTTCAGGACCTGGAAGACTTGCTGTGATAAATGGAACCATGAATTCTGCTGTCTACCAAAAACTCCTAAAGGAGAATGTCCAGCCATCTGTTCGTGACCTCAAGCTGAAGCAAACTTGGGTTCTGCAGCAGGACAATGATCCAAAACACACCAGCAAGTCCACCTCTGAATGGCTGAAGAAGAACAAAATGAAGACTTTGGAGTGGCCTAGTCAAAGTCCTGACCTGAATCCTATTGAGATGCTGTGGCATGACCTTAAAAAAGCATGCTCGAAAACCCTCCAATGTGTCTGAATTACAACAATTCTGCAAAGAGGAGTGGGCCAAAATTCCTCCACAGCGCAGTAAAAGACTCATTGCAAGTTATCGCAAACGCTTGATTGCAGTTGTTGCTGCTAAGGGTGGCCCAACCAGTTATTAGGTTTAGGGGGCAATCACTTTTTCACACAGGGCCATGTAGGTTTGGATTTAGTTTTTTCCTTAATAATAACAACCTTCATTTAAAAACTGCATTTTGTGTTTTCTTGTGTTATCTTTGATTAATATTTAAATTTGTTTGATGATCTGAAACATTTAAATGTGACAAACATGCAAAAAAATAAGAAATCAGGAAGGGGGCAAACACTTTTTCACACCACTGTATTAGGTTTTTGTTTATTGCTATGTACAGATGTAGTGGCGAAGGCCTTGTGAATCTGTCAGCAGAGTTAGTATTGAGAACAAGGAAGAAACATAGTTTGCCACTGTGGGAGCAGGAATTGGGAGGAGGGACTTAAAAATAATGGCTTTGTGGTCAGACACACATATGCTGGCCTCATAGACATCAACACTATCAAGACTAAAACCAGAGGACAGAACAATGTCCAGGGTGGGAGAGTGGGACCCTGAACTCACTAAATAAGATTAAAGCACAGTGGACAATGCACAATGTCTATAAAATCCATAGTAAAAGAGAAACTAGAGGGGCAGCAAACATGTATGTTAAAATCACCTAAAATCAAGAAAGAAGGTATAATAAAAGCTAAGAAATCAGAGAATTCTTGAATAAAACCAGAGTTCGATTTTGGGGGTCTGTAGATTAAAACACAAAGTAGCGGGGTCTTGCCATTAATCATAAAACCGAGTGATTCAAATGAGTCGAAGTTTCCAAGTGAGTACAGGGCACATTTAAAATTCTCTCTGTGAATCACAGCCAGTCCACCTCCCTGACCTGATAGCCTATTCAATTAAACTCAATTTATTTATATAGCACCAATTCATAACAGAATTTATCTCATTGCACTTTTCCTATAGAGCAGGTCTAGACCGTACCCTTTATAATATTATTTACAGAGGCCCAACAAATCCCACCATGAGCAAGCACTTGGTGACAGTGGCAAGGAAAAACTTCCTTTTAACAAGCAGAAACCTTGGGCAGAACCAGACCCAAAGGTGGGCAGCCATCCACTGCTGCCGTGTTGGGTAGGCTGCTGAAAATAATTTAAAACCTGGGCATCAGGTTTCATTCAGCGCAACACAGTTACCTGGACTTCACCACGTCTCAGTAAGCAGAAGGAAATCTAATTGCTTGGATACAATGAAATCATTGCAAAAAAAATGATTTATTTACCAGTGATTTGACATTCAACAACCCAAACACTACAGGGATGTGAGATGGAGATGGAATAGGACCAGCCAAGGAAGCACGAGTTGAGGCAGCAAGGTTGACAGGGATTGAAGAAGTGGTTTTAACTGTGATTAGATTGTGTCTGTGCAGTTTGTGAGTAGATTTAGGTAATGCACACTGCCTTTCAGTGATCCTAACAGGAATTAATGAATTTGTGGAGGAAAGAGATACACAACCAGGGTCTTGCTGGGGAAACCATCAATTTGGGCTAAAAGCAATAAAGTTAATTAGATTCCATGTCAATTTGAGCTCCTTTCCTGTTTAGATGCAGCCCATCATATTTAAACAGTTCCGCATTTGTCCAAAAATAATCAAAATGACTAATAAAACCAAGACCAGTGGCAGTAGTAAGGTTTTGCATCCACAGGTGCAGACTAAAAAGATGGCTAAAACGTTCAGAGTTCTTGGTCATAGTAGGAGTGGGACCAGACTGGACACACCTCCTACCCAGGCGTTCAACTGTGGATGCCTAGACATAACATAACATTTGTGCCAGCGTGCACTATCACAGTGTGGACAGAGGGATGGATGTCAAGGAGAGCTGGAACTTGTTCAATATAATCAACTGTCTTGCCTCCTGAGAGACAGTAAGTGATTGCACTGGGAAGTTTTACAAATCTGATGATAGTGTCTCCAACAATTAAAATCTCTGATTGCTCAATTTCAGGGTTTCCTTTGTAAACTGAAAGTTTTGATCTGAGTTTATGGCCGATCATTGACAAGCTGGCTAAGTGCAGGTGAGCTGAGTGATTGAATACCTGGTCTGATGTTTGCATGGGGGAGGCACTGGTCTAGTAGCAGGTGGCTGTAGTGAAGGGAAAAAAAAGTCACTAGTTGTCAGGCTCCAATTGCAGGAGTGATAGACGTGGGTGTTTGTACCGGGGTTAGGGTGGGGGGCTGACGCAGGGGATGGTGAGCCCGTGGATGAGGTAGAACTGGTGGGTGTGGAGTGTTTTCTGATGGCAGACCGCACCCGGTCAACTCCGTGGGCAGGAGCTGGAATAAGGGTAACAACAGGCTCTGACAGAAGCTCAGCCAGAGGAGAGAAAAGGTTTAGCAGCACCGCCAATACTGGACGGGTCGTAGAGGGGAGAAGAGAGTCTTTTTCAACCCTTAACTACATACGCCCAGGAAGGGGGATGAGATGAAGTCAGGACAGGGACATCAGCAGGAGTAGCTGCTTCATCTGAAGCCAAGGACCGCTGGCTACCCGCAGGTTCAAGACACGTTAGCCGGGAACACAGCTCCATCTGCCGCTGGAGGAGATTGTCAATGAGCCCTTCAATGGATCGCAGTTCATTTTTAAGTTCAGCAACCTCCACTGATGGGGCCATCAGTGGCACTGAAAAAGAAGGAAGACCACAGCCAACAAAACCACAGAAAGGCCAGACCGAGAGCCGCACGGAAATGTCGCAGTAAGGGCATCAGAGGAACAGGGAAGAAACTTACTCACTCGGGCTCCGAACAGGAGCCCACAGCAGAGAAATGGTATATTTTCCAACTCAGAGGTAGAGGAGGTCAGGCCCGCTGCAGATGTATCAGCTCTGGTATGTTTTTAGCCAAGATTGCTTCATCTGGGGATGTTGTCCATGAAATTCTTGCTGTGGAGATTTAAAAGAGCAACCAGGCTAGCCTAGCCACCAGACTAAAAACAAACCTGGCCAAGCTAGGTTAGCAATTGTCGACCAGTAGCTGAAAGCCAACTTCAGAATATTTAACTATCAGATCCAATTGTCGGATGGATAGATAATTTAGAAAAAGGTAAACAAGATAATTTAGTTGTGGACACTTTTTCTGAGAGTGTATTCATAACTTTAAAATACATCTGTGTTTTTGTTTGCATTGTGTGTAATTAATAGTCAATACAGACGAGTGAAGGCGAGAGCTACGAGATAGACTCTTCATCCTTCTCCCCTCACTATTTCCCCTGTTTAAGGGCACAGCACATATAGAGCTACGAATCCTGTGGGGGAAATAAAATAAATGAATCAAATAAAGACAGCGTCTTTTCTTCCTGTATAATCCTCATGGAGCCTACTTTAGTGTCTGATATGTCTGCCTTGTAAAGACAGTTTGACCAGCTGTTGTCCTTTCAGGTCTTGAGCTGAAAACGTATAACTAGTATGAATTTGGGATACCTTGTGCAAACTCTGCATGCTTGCATGGTTGGTGTACAGGTAAGCTACATACCATGTAACCATAAAGCCCCTTGTTCAAGTCCTGCCTGAGTCCTCCGTCACGTCAGACCTCCCCATGTTTCCTGTCATTCTCTGTCAACTATCCAATAATGGCAAAAATACTATGAAGAATGGTGACCTTGTAGCTATGACCAAAGTCTTTTTCTATACTGTATTTAGCCCTGGGGCTGGACAAGTTAAAGAGCCACTGTTCTTGTTGAATCAAACAGCATCAATTCTCCAGAGGTTAAAAATAGATAGATGGATGACTTTCTAGCCTGTCAGCACATTACAGTCTTTCAGAAGAAAACAACATGTTCTGAACAATGGGATACAGACTATTTTGGAAGAGCAACCCATTCTTCTACTCATTCACTTCTTCCTGAGATGAAACCAATTTCCTGAGGGACGTTAAAAAGAGCTATTTTCCGGTATAAAGGGCATTGTATGAATCAGCGTGTAGTATGTGTGTATGAAAGAACTGAGATTGCTACTGGAGAAACTGAGTGTGTTGCAATACTTTTGTCTGTGTGTGTATTTAGCTGTAATGGATGGTCTATTATGGTAGCACCCACTGCTGAGACTTTACAGCTGTCTTCGGGATGGGAGAGAATAAGAGCAAAAAAAAAACAAATCAAGAGATCTGCTCCATCAACCCCCAGAGACAGAGACTTAACTCTGATAGAGGGTCAGAGTGCAAAGGGCCATATAAATAAAAAAAAATCCCACTGATAGAGAGTTGAAGGGGGTGATCGTTATTTGCTGCAGCCAATAAAACTGCAAACACACAACCAGAGTCTGGTGAATCCTATTTGAAGTTTTTGGTCTCTCTTCACATCTAATCATGTCAGGTCAAGGGCAATCAAATGGATATGTAGACACCACACCATTCAAATAAGCACAGCATGTCTTGGACTAAGGCATGAGTAATAATGATGCATGAGTTTAATTTGATTTAATTTAATTTAATTTTAATCTTTAAATCCCGTCCGGAGCGACACCCTTGTATTTTAAAGTGGATCTCTGAGTTTTTCCCATTCTGCTGCATTTTATCAGCTCACTGTGAAATTTGACTTTTGAGTGAATATGGAGGAAGTCAAAAATGTTGCTAATCTGATAGATGCTAACATGCTAGCACCAACATATTGGCCTGTTTGGGAGCCAATATGACAACAGAAACAATTAAAGCCATCAGGAGAACGAGACCCTGTAAAAGCTCATCAGATGTGCTGTTGTGATGCCAGATACAGATCGGTGCTGCTGTTCTCTTTCCAAACAAGTTTTTTTTTTAATCTATATTTGTTTACATGTAGTCAAATTGGCTCCACATGCTAAATCAGCTGTTAGCAGCTCCTGTCTGCAGTGTACTCATGGAGGTACAGACAACTATCACAGGATTACTGTGATACTGACAGCAGAGATAATTCTATCTTCGGGAAGTGTAAGTTACACTGAATAACAATGTGCTTCATGTTTGTGTGTTCAGATTTGAGTTATGACTCCGAGAAGAAGTGCAAAGAATATCTTTGCCTCCCCTTCAGCTCTCCGGCGCCCCCTGGGGAGGCTTTAGTCTTTCCCTTTTGGCTTTGTCCTGCTGAATGTCCATGTCTGTTGCAGACCACATCCTGTTATTTTGCAATACTTTGCAATGGTTAAAATGCCGTCTGGAACAATGAGTTAAATTACAGAGCGAAACAGTGAATATTTCATTCCCCACCTCCCCCTGTAATGTTAATCTGAATGGGGTTTAATCCATATCCATATTCTCCTAATACCCTTAACGTGTACACAGACACAGTGTTGTAAATTCAGTTTATACTACAATCAAGGACACTTACGAATCAGGTGTAAAAAGAAGTGTCCTCACAGGGAAACAAGGGTCCTATGAACAGTCGAACAGGCCCTGATATACTCCAAAACATTCACAGAAATAGACAGCAGTAGGCACTGTAATGACAGGATGATGCCATGGTGTGGCACAATGTTATGTGTAGTGATGGAGAGTGCATGGAGTAAAGGCTGGAGAGAAGAAGAATAAAAGTTGGTAGTACATCCTGATAGTTGGTGCCTGTAGTAACATTAAATATAGAGGAACATGTCAGCTGTCTGCATATGTACATGTGTTTCTGCACACACTACATTGGGTGTGTGCATACGTGGACACATTACGTACTTAAGTGCGCATGCGCCAACGTGCATGCTGCCTGTTGCCGTAGCTCCGTCTCGTCGTCTTACTTTTTCCAACTTTTAGCTTTCCTTTTTCTTCCAAACTTGAGTAACTTGAGTGTAAGTATAATTAAAACTACACTCTTTACGAAAATGAGAGTAGAAAGTGTTTTGGTACTTTTTTTCGCCGTGGAACTTCTCCTGCTACTCGGTCAGGGCACCACTGCAGAACAGCTGTTTGGCTGCATTGTTTACACCAGGGAACAGCTGATCGCGTTGAAGCCGAGCGGCATGGCGCCCAGGACAACCGATGTCCCCACTGAGATCTGGAGGAGGACACACCGAGGATGCATAGGGGGTGAGGGAAGAGAGAGGGGTCCAGACAAAAGAGATTTAAGAACAAAAGATTTAAGCCAAGTCTGCCTTCTCTCGTAATGGGCAACGTGAAATCACTGGCGAATAAAATGGACGAGCTAATGTGTCAGCCCGGAGTCACACAGAGTTCCGTGAGTATAGTTGATGTGCTTCTCAGAGACATGGCTACACCAGGATATCCCGGATCATAACGTCTGCTAACCCGGCATCGGTGTGCAACGCCATTCACACCGCCATAGCACAACTCCAGACTCAACACCCGAGTGCACTCATATTAATCTCGGGTGACTTCAACCTTGTCAGTGTTTCAACAACACTGACTAATTTCACCCAGTATGTGAGTTGTCCTACTAGAGAGGAGAGGACACTGGACCTGCTGTATGCTAACGTTAAGGATGCATACAACTCTTCCCCCCTCCTCCCCCTGGGTAGGTCAGAACACAACCTGGTTTACCTCAAACCCTGCTATGTGCCCCTGGTTAAAAGGCAGCCTTCGACCACAAGGACAGTGAGGAGATGGTCAGAGGAGGCCTATGGGACACTGCAATGTTCTGAGGTGACAAACTGGGATGCACTCTGTGAGCCTCATGGAGAGGACATTAATGGGCTCACTGAGTGTATCACTGGCTACATTAACTTTTGTGTGGACATCAATGTCCCAACTAAGATGGTCTATTGTTATCCAAATAACAAACCGTGGGTAACAAAGGACATCAAAGACATCCTGAATGCCAAGAGGAGGGCCTTTACTGATGGTATTAGGGAGGAGGTAAGGGCAATCCAGGCTGACCTGAAGGTGGGGATCAGGGAGGCCAAGGAGAAGTACAGGAGGAAGCTGGAGTGGAAACTCCAGCAAAACAACCCGAGAGAGGTCTGGAATGGCATGAAGACCATCACTGGCTTCAGAACAACTGGCAAAAGAGGAGTTGAAAGCAGCTTGGACAGGGCCAACAAACTGAATCTTTTCTATTAAGAGTTTCCCCTCGGGGATCAATAAAGAATTTCTGATTCTGATTCTCAGCTGCTGTCGGCCCTCAAGCTCCTCTGAGTCCACTGCTTCCCCCTCCTTCATCTTCCTGGGAGTGTCCTACTCCCCCCTCAACTGGCTCAACGGCCCTCTCCAGACTGACGACTCCCCACCTCCCCCACCTGTAACCTCTGCTGTGTGCCTGACTACTGACCAGGTGAGAGGACAGCTGATGAAACTCCACTCAAACAAGGCTACAGGCCCCAATGGAGTTAGCCCCGGGGTGCTAAAAGCCTGTGCCCCCTAGCTATGTGGAGTCCTTCAGCATGTCTTCAACCTGAGCCTGAGTCTTCAAAGGGTCCCTGTTCTGTGGAAGACATCTTGCCTCGTACTTTTCCGAAGACGCCGTGTCCCAGTGGCTCCAAGGACTACAGACTGACACTGACCTCCCACATAATGAAGACCCTAGTGAGACTGGTGCTAGAGAGTTGAGGATGCCATCATCTTCCTGCTGAACCGCATCCACGCCCACCTGGACAAGCCAGCAAGCATGTTGAGGATCATGTTTTTTGACTTCTCCAGTGCTTTCAACACCATCTGGCCAGCCCTGCTGGGTGAGAAGCTGGCAGCAATGCAGGTGGATGCCCCCCTTGTGTCCTGGATTGTGGACTACCTGACTGGAAGACCACAGCATGTGCGCCTGCAGCAGTGTGTGTCAGACAGCATGTTCAGTAACACTGGGGCCCCTCAGGGGACTGTTCTCTCTCCTTTCCTCTTCACCATCTACACCACGGACTTCAGCCACCACACAGAGTCCAGTGTGGACATTGTTGAGGATTACAAGTACCTGGGAGTACACATGGACAATAAACTGGACTGGGCTAAGAACCCTCAAGCTGTTTACAGGAAGGGCCAGAGCCGCCTCTATTTTCTGAGGAGGCTGAGGTCCTTCAACATCTGCCGGACAATGCTGAAGATGTTTTATGAGGCTTTGGTGGCCAGTGCTATCCTGCATGCTGTTGCATGCTGGGGCAGCAGGCTGAGGGTAGCAGATGCTAACAGACTCAACAAACTGATCCGTAATGCCAATGACAGTGTGAGGGTGGAGCTGGACTCTCTGGCAGTGGTGTCAGAGAGGAGGATGCTGGCCAAACTACATGCCATCTTGGACAGTGTCTCCCACCCGCTCCATGACGTGCTGGTCAAACAAAGGAGTACCTTCAGCAAGAGACTGATCCCACCAAAAAGCACCACAGAGCGCCACAGGAAGTCATTCCTGCCTGTGGCCATCAAACTCTTTAACTCCTTCCTCTAAGTGTCAGTCTATATGACCCTAAGTCATTATACTGGACATTGATCATTGACATCACTGCAATACTTGAAATAATTGTGCAATATTCTGTGTTAATACTGCTGTGCAATATACTCTTTTCAGTTTAAAATTCCCTATTTATTGATATTTATTCATACTTCTATTACTACTGTGCAATATCAACCGTCTACTTATAATCTTAATACGCTACACTTAACGTAACAGTTCATGCACTATTACTTACTACTTTTATTATTACATTATATTATTATACCATATTATTATCATCAACCGTTAAACCCACTTTATACTTTACACTTATTTTAATTTTATACTTAAACCCACTTGGTACTTAATTTATCTGACCTGTATTATAGTGTATTATATTTTTGCTTAGTATTTCTATTCCTGTGTGCACTGATGTGATAGTGAGCTGCTGTAACAAAAGAGTTTGCTTTCTAAGTAAACATGCTTGTCGGCGAGTATACTCCAAACACTCATGGACAACACAAAATTCAAGAAGTTTGTTGTTACATGAAATGGAATCTCTCTTGTGGGGAAAGAGGTGGAGTTGGATGATGACCAACACCAACTAGATATATTGTAGTTTGGCTCAGCAAAGGTTCTTGGCACAGCACAGACCCTGGAACCAAACTCAATGTGGATTCCATCCTGGACCAGCTTTTACTTTTGCAAGGATTGTGGGAGTTGGGTCATGTGAGCCTGTCCAGGATACATGGGCTTTGTGAACTTGGAGAAGGGTTATTATAATATCCCTTGGGGTGTCTTGAGGGGGTTGCTTCCCTAAAATGGGGTGCTGGGTCAATTACTATGAGACATCTAGTGTTTGTATAACTGGAGTGAGAGCTGTGTTTGCATTTTTGGAAGTCAGTCAGAGTGTTCTATGTGGCTGTTGGACTCGACAAGGCTATTCCTTGTCACCGATTCTGTTTGTGAAAGAACCTCTAGATGCAGCTGAGGAGTGGAGAGTGTCCAGTTTGGTGACCTCAGGATCTGTATCTCTTCTTTTTGCCCCTGACATAGTCCTGCCAGCTTCATTGTAGTGTGAGCATGCACTGGGGTGGTTTTCAGCCAGTCTGAGGTACTGTTGCATTCTTTTACAAGACTTTTTCCATAAAGTTCTAGTAGTCCATACTTAATTCTGAGTTTGTCAGTTAGAACACTGATGTTCACTATGTTTCCAATATTAGCGTTTATCAAAGTTTGTGTGAGTTGTCATATTTGGAATTAAATGTGTATAAGCAGTACCTGGTGACATGAAAACTTTGAATGAGGTATACAACATTTGCAATGGATGTCATTAATGCTGTTTAGACTACAAAACACACACACCACACACACACACACACACACGCAACCCTACTCACCATAGTTGAACTGGCTGTTGCTCTTTTCACAGTTGATGATATTAAAACGGTAGGGGACGTCTGCCACCATGTTACTGACTTCAAAGTAAAACCACTGGGTGTGCTGGGAACAGTTTGCATCCGCATTCAATATGAGGTCATATTCATATCTACAGAAGAGAAGAGGAAGAAAAAGACGCTGCTACTGTGGTTTTATCTGAGTTGCCTACCATTTATTTTCTCAGTAAGGACCATGTTTAAGTAATAATCACATTTGCTTCTTTGACCTTGCTCATAGTGTGTGTGTCCGTGTGTCCATACCTGCGGACCTGAATAGCTTTCCTTAGGTTCCCACATTCAAACTTAGAGAAAAACCTCAAGGAATCAGATGGACACTGAAGACTGACAAAGAGACGGAGATGACCAAATGGATTATAGAGCATATATTTTCATTCCCATTTCCCAACAATGACATTAAAATAAAAAAAATATTCACAATGAAATTCAGTCAAAAACAATCAAAATTTAAACCTCATCTTGTAAAATAGATTGCTTAATAAATGGCAGTGCTATGTTTGTGTATATTTGTATTGTTTACCTACCTGCCATCTTCCAGGTCAAACACAACCTGGTTGATGATGTCATCAGTATTCAGGAAACGTTGGACATCTTCAAACACTTTCTGCCTGATGAAGACAAGCATATGCAGGCATGTGACATGACATTCACAGCAGCTGGAGAGGTCAGAATGAGTTTTTATAGAAGTACAGAAAATGGAATAATGATGGAATAATTTACAAAGATAAAGCCAGACACAACGGTCACTCCAATCTCGAGCATCTTTCTGGTTTATGCAAATGCATTTTTTCTCTTTATTTGATAGTAGAGCAGTGAGATGACAGGAAATGAATGGAGAGAGACAGGGGTGACATGCAACAAAGGTCCCCGGCCGGACTCAAACCAGGGACGTTGTGTTTACAGGATCAGCATGTTAAAACCCTAAGGCATCAAAACGCCCCAAGTTGATGCTTTTAATATAAGTTTAGTCATAGACACTTATGCCAGGAATTGACCATTTATAGCAAATTGTTAACAGTTTTGGCGGAAAAGGCTCCTCTCTTTTAGGGAGCTCTCACAGAACCTCTATCACTGCTTGGACAGTAAAAATATACAAAATTCCAAAGGTCTAAACAACAACAAGGCCTCCAAACTAAATGACAAAATATGTTATTTGTTGCATACTGTACACATACTGTACGTATATGGTTAAGGTTTGGTTAGGGAAAAGAAACCAACTTATGCTGTCAGGAGTAAATGGGAAACAAACATTGGTCTACCTGTGTCAAAGTCACATACTTTGATGATCATCCATCCACCCTGTTGCATGATCAACCCACGATCCTGATGAACATTTTGGATCTTTATTAATGAAAAGAATTAGACTTTTCTGAAAGAAATGATTTCTCCTTAAATTCTGAGAAATAAAGTTTTTTTGTCCTATTTTTTTCTATTGGCCTGCGTCCACATCACGTGGCAAAGTTTCTTTTGTGAAAACCAAAATGGTGTACATTTCTTTAATTCTCAGTGGGAAATGCAGTATTTTAAGATAGTTTCTGCATTAAAATGCGTTTTGATAACATTTCTAGCAAGAAATGTGCATTTTATTCTCAGAATCTTCGTTCAGTGAATCCTTAGTTTTGTTATTTGTTCTTTGTTATTACAAAGATTCTCTCAGATCTCAGATCGTTACTATGGTGGTTGCTATGGACACTGCTATGCGTACATAGGGAATTGTGGGTGGACTTGGCGCGTTCGACTCTTGTTTTGGGCTGTCTGCCATCAGTGGGCTTCATTCCATTTCAAATTTCTGCCAGTCGGCCGTAACCTGAATCCAAACTCCACTATCTCTGTTGAGCAAAGGCGCCTTATAGCCTGTGATTGTAAAATGTGAAATTGCTCATTTCATTTAATCCCTGCACTTGTCACGTTCATATCATCAAACTGGACTTTATATTGTGCATGCATTCAGCCTCCACTGTTACATAATTTACTTATTTATGCACAATATTTTTTGCTCTTGTCACCTTCATATATGTCATACACTTCATTTCTTTGTCCATAGGACAGTCCATATTTCCTTTGTACAGTCAATATTTAATTTCAAGTTTTATATCCCATTTCAAAACTATTACTATTCTATTCTGTAAATAGGTTTTAAAATGTCAATTTAATTTTAATATTACTTTGTTTATTTAATTATTATTATTATTACCTTACTTCTGAAATATGAACTGTCCTTTAATTGATGAAAAGAGGATGAATTTGCTGTTGACAAAACTCTAAGGCAAGATGGAGCTGTTTATTTGATTTCATAAACTGACAGCTGCTTGAGAGTTTCCACTCACTGGGAGCTGCAGTAGCTCTCTTCTGTCCTCTGGGATTCTGTGTTGATTTACCCTTTTAATTTCCACAGCACAACTTGTGAACAAATACAAAGCATTAACATCAATCTAACCAGTTTAAATGCAATGTTCAGTATAAACCCGGACTTACTATTTTGTTCAGCAACAGGCTGCTCAGCTCCATGATAATCAGCCTGTTCTGTTTTTTAAATACTTTGAAAAAGTATTATAAAACCAAAGTAGAGCAGGCAGAGGCAGAGTGGACTGGATGAGAACATTTGGGTTTGAAATGAGACAGAGCTTGAAAGGTCCCTTGCATTACGCCTAATCTTATACTACACCCGAGACAATTTACTCACAAAGCAGTCCTAACAAAAATGGCATTAACATTAGTTGAGTTAAGGGACTACAGATTCAAAAATGTTCTTTTTTTAGATGAGCGCCAACAGACTGACAACATAATTAGATTAAGTTTAGAGTGAAATTGCATCTTTAACATTTTTAAATGTCAGTGTCTTGAAAAGTGCTGAGAAAATGTCTCGGAGGACTGATATTAAAAAGTGCCATACGTAAACACACAAATACAAACACACACACACACTCTTCTACATACACACATTGAACAACACATTCTAAAATAAGACAATGGGGTTGAGCCACTGAGTGTAACTCACATTAACATCAGGGCAGCAACATTTTTTAAAGTAGGGTTTTCAATAGATTGGAGTAACTGCTGTTCAGTTAAAGAATAAGTCTGGTGATATTCAACATTTTCATTTGACAAAAAATCTCATACACAGACCAAACCAGCAGTGAACGTATCTGCTAACAGGTGTTGTGTGTACAGCTGATGTATCTTCTTCCTCTGAGTCACAGAGCTCCATTGTTGTCCAGAAACTATTAAAACACATGCCGCACTGCTGCACTGGGTGACATGCTGCACTGGGTGACATGTTCCTTCATCACCATGAACACACACACTGGAGTTTATTCTGACTCCCACACACACCGTCCTGCTGCCACAAATACTCACCAGAGCACCACATGTGGATTAATCGGCTGCTTAAAATAGTCACCAACAAATGCACTGTTTCCTCCTGTTTGAGTAACATTTGTTACAGTTTTTTTTTTTTTTAATGAAAAGATTTACGTCTTCAGTAGGAACAAATGGGCTTGAAGCTGAGAGCTGCAGGGTAGGAAAGTCAGAAAGTGTTGAGAGGTGGACTAAGAGAGACTTGGTTATAACAAACATTTGGAATAAGACCAGCTTTATCATTTAATCAGAATCAGAAATACTTTATTGATCCCCGTAGGGAAACTCTTTGTTACAGTAGCTCGTCTTTACGTCAGTGCACACAGGAGAAAGTTGCTCCTGATGGCCAAACCAACCAACAATAAATTCCTTTTCTACAGACGGACATTTGCAGCCTGTGCATACAACTGATTGTAAACTATGAATATACAACCATCTTCCTCTGTATAGCCTTACTAGAAATAACCAGAAAAGAGGACAAGACAATTAAACTAAAATGACAAAAAATAAAAATAGCTATGGATACGGCAGGGTACAAAAAGCATTATTAAGCTACATAAATTAAATAACAGCCACTTTAACAGCAGAATAAAGCATCACCAAGACAGACAACATAGAGATGCATAGACAATATAAACTCTGCAGCGGCTGCAGCCCACTAACACACACATTAAAGCAAAAAGAGAGCCTGTACAGGTTTGGCACACACACACAACGGTAAATTGCTAGGCAACAGAGTTTACGTTCTCCTTTGGAGAGTAAGTTAAACCATCAGTGAGTTTGTTGTTGTACTCACCTGTCTGAACGGCATTCTGTGAGCTTTGTCCACCGCAAAGCCCTAGGTTCAACTTCTCTGCTCGTTCATTCTCAAGGCAAAATCTAACCAGTCTACTCAGCCTCTCTGTGCCACTGCGCTCCTAAAAGTTTTCAAACACTTTGAACTGAATGAGCGCTCTGCAGTCACAACTGTGACTAAAACTGCCCGGAACATCATTGGTACCCATCCAGCGAGCATCAGTGATATATGTGAGGTGAGGTGCCTGGGCAGAGCCCAAAGCGTACTAAAAGACAGTACCCGGATGCTCAAAATAATCCACAGTTTTGTTGTCTGTGGTTAAATCTGTGGATTATCTTCAATACCCGGGTCATGATTTCTGGAAACAGACTTGGCTGTTGAGTTTTTCAAATGTATTTTTTGATGCTTCGAGCACCACAAGCCGAGTTCCATATAGTCCCATTATATTCATCTCTACGGCCGATATCTCCAAAACTCGGCAACTCACACCAAAACAATCTAGACAGATAAACAGCACTACAGGTGAGAGGAAACATCTGTATTTTTGATTTTGGGGTGAACTGTCCCTTTAAAATCAATGGGAAACTTTGGAGGATTAGTTTTAACAGAAATGCTGCTGACTTGGTATTGTTCACCTTGGTTCCCAGGTCAGTTTAATCCATCTAAATGGTATTTTTAACAATGCAATATGGGTGTGTGTTCTTAAATGGAACGACTGAGGTCTTCAGTTATTGCCTTTGCCTGGGACGAGAGGGTCAGCAAACATAACATTAACTGCTAACACTTCGTATTACTGGCCTCAGACTGGCTTCTCCTGTCTGTCACTGTACCATCAGCACTCATGTTGCCCTCTCAAACTAGTAGCAAGATTTGTGGTGCCACCTGCATATTTCATGAAACTGCTGCACACTTTCAAGCATTGAGCACAGAGTCTCTTTCTTATGGTTCTTATGTTTCTCTTATTATGTTTCTTACAGAGCTACCAACAGGAGATGGGGGAGCCTTACCAGCCACCAATAACCAGCCAATATGCTTTCACCATTAGAATGCAACCGCAAGGGGGCACAATTTAAAATGCGAATCGTGAAAATGACTTCCATACCAGATCGGTTGGGGCCCGGGTTAACAACGACCACCACCAGTGCTGTTGACCTACAGGGTACCGGTGGAAATTGGACTACTGTTGGTCAAAGACAAAGAAGGAGAGGAGGAAGG
Organism: Siniperca scherzeri; assembly: GCA_027580175.1. Classification (NCBI taxonomy): domain Eukaryota; kingdom Metazoa; phylum Chordata; class Actinopteri; order Centrarchiformes; family Sinipercidae; genus Siniperca; species Siniperca scherzeri. The sequence continues at coordinate 573,552 of CM050844.1, read as the reverse complement.
TGTGTTCGTAGGCAGAGAGAGAAGAGGAAAGCTAAGAATGTAGGACTGACAGTAGGGACTTTGAATGTTGGGACTATGACAGGGAAGGCTAGAGAGTTGATTGACATGATGCAGAGAAGGAAGGTGGACATACTGTGTGTCCAGGAGACCAGGTGGAAAGGTAGCAAGGCTAGAAGCTTAGGAGCAGGGTTCAAGTTGTTCTACCATGGGTCAGATAGGAAGAGAAACGGAGTAGGAGTTATCCTGAAAGAAGAGTTTGTGAGGAATGTTCTAGAGGTGAAAAGAGTATCAGACAGGTTGATGAGTCTGAAGCTGGAAATTGAAGGGGTGATGTTCAATGTTGTGAGTGGTTATGCCCCACAGGTAGGATGTGAGTTAGAAGAGAAGGAGAAATTCTGGAGTGAGTTAGATGAAGTGATACAAAGCATCCCCAGAGGTGAGAGAGTGGTGATTGGTGCAGATTTCAATGGGCATGTAGGTGAAGGGAACAGAGGTGATGAGAATGTGATGGGCAGGTTTGGTCTTCAGGACAGGAACGCAGAAGGACAGATGGTGGTAGACTTTGCAAAGAGGATGGAAATGGCTGTAGTGAACACTTTCTTCCAGAAGAGGCAGGAACAAAGGGTGACATATAAGAGCGGAGGTAGAAGCACTCAGGTGGACTACATTTTGTGTAGACGTTGTAATCTGAAAGAGACCAGTGACTGTAAAGTAGTGGTAGGGGAGAGTGTAGCCAGACAACACAGGATGGTAGTGTGTAAAATGACTCTGGTGGTGAGGAAGATGAAGAGGACAAAGGCAGAGCAGAGGACGAAGTGGTGGCAGTTGAAAAAGGAAGAATGTCGTGTAGTTTTCAGGGAGGAGCTGAGACAGACTCTGGGTGGTCAGGAAGTGCTCCCAGATGACTGGACCACTACAGCTACTGTGATCAGGGAGACAGGTAGGAGGGTACTCGGTGTGTCATCTGGAAAGAGGAAAGTGGACAAGGAGACTTGGTGGTGGAACGAGGAAGTGTAGGAGTGTATACAGAGAAAGAGGTTAGCTAAGAAGAAGTGGGACACTGAGAGGACTAAAGAGAGTAGACAGGAGTACAGGGAGATGCAGCGTAAGGTGAAGGTAGAGGTGGCAAAGGACAAACAAAGAGCATATGAGGACTTGTATGCTAGGTTGGACACTAAAGAGGGAGAGGTGGATTTGTACAGGTTGGCCAGACAAAGAGATAGAGATGGGAAGGATGTGCAGCAGGTTAGGGTGATTAAAGATAAGGATGGAAATGTATTGACAGGTGCCAGGAGTGTGATGGGAAGATGGAAGGAGTACTTTGAAGAGTTGATGAATGAGAAAAATGAAAGGGAACGAAGAGTAGAAGAGGTGACTGGTGTAGATCAGGAAGTAGCAAAGATTAGCAAGAGTGAAGTGAGGAGGACGTGGAGGATGAAGAGTGGATAGGCAGTTGGTCCTGATGACATACCTGTGGAGGTATGGAAGTGTCTAGGAGAGGTGGCAGTAGAGTTTCTGACTAGTTTGTTTAACAAGATCTTGGAGAGTGAGAGGATGCCCGAGGAATGGACAAGAAGTGTACAGGTGCCAATTTTTAAGAACAAGGGAGATGTGCAGAGCTGTGGCAACTACAGAGGAATAAAGCTGACATGTATGAGAGCTGTAAGACCGTGGTGAGGTGTGCTCTAGGTGTGACAGAGGAGTTCAAGGTGGAGGTGGGTCTGCATCAAGGATCGGCTCTGAGCCCCTTCTTGTTTGCTCTGGTGATGGACAGGCTGACAAATGAGCTTAGACAGGAATCTCCATGGACTATGATGTTTGCAGATGACATTGTGATTTGTAGTGAGAGCAGGGAGCAGGTGGAGGAAAATCTAGAGAGATGGAGGTCTGCTCTGGAAAACAGAGGAATGAAGCTTAGCCGCAGTAAGACAGAATACATGTGTGTCAATGAGAGGGACCCAGGTGGAACGGTGAGGTTACAAGGAGCACAGGTGAAGAAGGTGCAGGACTTTAAGTACTTAGGGTCAACGGTTCAGAGCAATGGAGACTGTGGAAAAGAGGTGAAGAGGCGAGTGCAAGCAGGTTGGAACGGGTGGAGAAAAGTGTCAAGTGTGTTGTGTGATAAACGAGTATCAGCAAGAATGAAAGGAAAGGTGTTCAAGACGGTGGTGAGAGGTGGTTGTACAGCTTAGAGACAGTGGCACTGTGGAGGTAGCGGAGCTTAAGATGCTGAGGTTCTCTTTGGGAGTGACGAGGATGGACAGGATCAGGAATGAGTACATCAAAGGGACAGCTCAAGTTAGATGTTTTGGAGATAAAGTCAGAGAGGCCAGATTGAGGTGGTTTGGACATGTTCAGAGGAGAGACTGTGAATATATTGGTAGAAGGATGCTGAGGTTGGAGCTGCCAGGCAGGAGGTCTAGCGGAAGACCAAAGAGGAGATTTATGGATGTAGTGAGAGAGGACATGAAGTTAATTGGTGTGAGTGAAGAGGATGCAGAGGACAGGGTTAGATGGAGGCACATGATTCGCTGTGGCGACCCCTGAAAGGGAACAGCCGAAGGGAAAAGACGAAGAAGATGCTTTCACCATTAGGCTCCACACATGTGGGTTTGTAAAGTCTGGGTTTTGGCCACTTTCCATGTCCTCTATGACAAATTTAATTTACTATTCTTATACCCATCTCTATGTTCATGTTACATGAACTACATTACTCCTACACAGGGGTACATTAAGTGTTGTAATGAGCATGGAGTACCTTTGTATGTTGGGCTTGCGTGGGGCCATGGGTTCATGTCCTGGTGGTGGGAGGTGACCCCAGAAATCAGGGAAAGCCAGGATGCTGAACCCTGGAATAGATTTGGTTTTGGCGGCTGCAGCGCGGTACAGCTTGGGTTCATGGTGGGGGATACAGGCTCCGTGTCTCTCCAATAACCTGTCTATCATCGTACGATGGTGGGATTCTTCTGCTCCCCCCTCCTCATCGTCCTGTTCATCCACACTCTGACCTGGGGGGGCTTCTTTCCTAAGAGCAGGAAACAATAATAAGTTCAGACTGCTAGGATTAGAAATCAAACCCAAACAAGAAGTTTCAAAGAAAGAGAAGTGAAACTGTTACACTGATTCAATGATTGGTACTCTTATACTTCTGGAGCACAGAGCACGGAAGGATAAAGACAGGCAGCTGTGTTTGTTGTGTGAGATAAACACTCACATACATAACAAGACTATAACTGACCGACAGGTGACCCCAGGATGAATGACACACTACACAAGGAGATTTATACAGGTCACCTCTGCAGCTGCTGCAAGCCACCCTGGACTTACATACAATATCCTTTTTTTTCTGTATTTTTCTATATTTCTATATTTGTGTGAGACTATCCAACATGTTATCAACACAGATATGTTATCAACCATGATAAACTATATACGAGTTAATAATTCAATTCAAGTCAATTCAATTTTATTTATATAGCGCCAATTCATAACAGAAGTTATCTCATTGCATTTTTCCTATAGAGCAGGTCTAGACCATAATCTTTATAATATTATTTACAGAGACCCAACAAATCCCACATAATAAATAATAATCAAATAACATACTGTGAAGATGAAGTAAAAACATCAAATGTAGGAATTGTCTAGCCAGATAATGATATTTCTTTAGTCAATAGATGATATAGCTCTCTCTGCACTCTCAGTGTATGGAAGATTTAAAATGCCTGAATAAAGACAAATCACGGAGCTTTTTCTATCTTGAGATGTAGACACACCATCCATGCAAAAATTTAAAACAATCAACTGTCCAGTCACAGCTTGGAGGTGGAACAATGGGCGGAGCCTAGTATCACTGACACAGGATCACAAAGGGATGCAAAACAACAACAAAGAGACTCAAAACTGTCACAAAGAGGTGTAAAATAACTAAAGAGAGTTTTGCATCAGAGAGGAATTAAAGAGTTTGATGGCCACAAGCAGGAATGACTTCCTGTGGCACTCTGTGGTGCATTTTGGGTGGATGAGCCTTTCGCTGAAGGTACTCCTCTGTTTGACCAACATGTCATGGAGTGGGTGGGAGACACTGCCCAAGATGGCATGTAGTTTGGCCAGCATCCTCCTTTCTGACACCACCGACAGAGAGTCCAGCTCTACCCCCACAATGTCACTGGCCTTACAAATCAGTTTGTTGAGTCTGTTAGCATCCGCTACCCTGAACCTGCTGCAACTGCATGCAACAGCATAGAGGATAGCACTGGCCACCACAGACTCATAAAACATCCTCAGCATTGTCCGGCAGATGTTGAAGGACCTCCGCCTCCTCAGAAAAAAGAGGCGGCTCTGGCCCTTTCTGTACAGAGCTTGAGTGTTCTTAACCAAGTCCAGTTTATTGTCCATGTGTGCTCCCAGGTACTTGTACTCCTCAACAATGTCCACACTGACCCCCTGGATGGAAACAGGGGTCACTGGTGCCTTGGCCCTTCGTAGGTCTACAACCAGCTCCTTAGACTTTGTCTCATTGAGCTGCAAGTGGTTCTGCTCACACCATGAGACAAAGTTCCCCACCACAGCTCTGTACTCAGTGTCATCACCACCGCTGATACTTCCCACCACAGCAGAGTCATCAGAAAACTTCTGAAGGTGGCAGGCAAACTGAAGGGGGTCCAGGAGGGGTCTGACCATGGGCTGCAGCTGTTCCAGCAGCAGTCTCTCCAGGGTCTTCATTATGTGGTCTTCATCATTCGTCAGTCTAGAGAGGGCTGTTAGCTTGAGACCCAGTTGAGGGGGGAGTAGGACTCTCCCAGGAAGATGGAGGAGGGGGGAGCAGTGGACTCAGAGGAGTCTGAGGGCAGAAAGCAGATGAGTTAGAGGGGAGATGAGCAGGAGCCAGTGTGTCGAATCTGTTAAAGAACAGATTAAGTTTGTTGACCCTGTCCAAGCTGCCTTCAACTCCTCTGCTGCCAGACGGTCTTCATGCTGCTCCAGACCTCTCTCATGTTGTTCTGCTGGAGTTTCCACTCTAGCTTCCTCCTGTACCTCTCCTTGGCCTCCCTGATCTTCACCTTCAGGTCAGCCTGGATTGCCCTCACCTCTTCCCTATTACCATCAGTAAAGGCCCTCGTCTTGGCATTCAGGATGTCTTTTATGTCCTTTGTTACCCACGGTTTGTTCCGTGAGTGTAGTTTGATGTGCTTCTCAGAGACATGGCTACACCAGGATATCCCGGATCATAACGTTTCCATCGACAGCTTTCAGACTGTACGGGCCGACAGGGATCACACTGGGAGCGGTAAGCGGAAAGGCAGCGGGCTTGCTGTTCTAGTTAACAACAGATGGTGTAACCCTGATCACGTTACCATCAAGCAGAGTATCTGTAGCCCGGACATTGAACTGTTAGCTGTGGGACTCCGGCCATATTATCTGCCACGTGAATTCTCACATGCCATTGTTGTGGCTGTTTACATCCCCCCCTCTGCTAACCCGGTATCGGTGTCCAATGTCCTTCACACCACCATAGCACAACTCCAGACTCAACACCTGAGTGCACTCATATTAATCTCGGGTGACTTCAACCATGTCAGTGTTTCAACAACACTGACTAATTTCACCCAGTATGTGAGATGTCCTACTAGAGAGGAGAGGACACTGGACCTGCTGTATGCCAACGTTAAGGACGCATACAGCTCCCCCCCCGCCGACCTGAAGGTGAAAATCAGGAAGGCCAAGGAGAAGTACAGGAGGAAGCTCGAGCGGAAACTCCAGCAGAACAACATGAGAGAGGTCTGGAGCGGTGACCGACTGGCAGCAGAGGAGATGAAGGCAGCTTGGACAGGGCCAACAAACTTAATCTGTTCTTTAACAGATTCGACACACCGGCTCCTGCTCATCCCCCCTCTAACTCAGCTGCTGTCGGCCCTCAGGCTCCTCTGAGTACTCTGCTCCCCCCTCCCCATCAGGCTAACAGCCCTCTTCACACTAACGACTCCCCCCGTCCCCCACCTGTAACCTTTGCTGTGTGCCTGACTGCTGACCAGGTGAGAGGACAGCTGATGAAACTCCACTCAAACAAGGCTGCAGGCCCCGATGGAGTTAGCCCCGGGGTGCTAAAAGCCTGTGCCCCCTAGCTATGTGGAGTCCTTCAGCATATCTTCAACCTGAGCCTGAGTCTTGTGCAATATCTCATTTAACTTGACAGTTCATGCACTATTACCTTATACCGTATTATTATCATCTATCGGTAAACCCACTTTGTACTTCACACTTATTTTATTTTATACTTGTACCAAATTGGTACTTAATTTATTTTCAGATTTTTTTAATTGTGTGTCAGGTAACATTAAACGACTTGCCCACGGACATTCATCTTACTTTCTAGTTTGCCAAGATATGCTGTTGTTGTGATGTATATATACAGATATCCACTTTGTACTTAATTTATCTTGCCTGTATTATAGTGTATTGTATTTTTTGATTAGTACTTCTATTCCTTTGTGCACTGACATGATAGTGAGCTTTCCCCTCGGGGATCAATAAAGTATATCTGATTCTGATTGGCATTAAAGGAGCTGCACTAAGCTGGTTTAAATCCTATCTATCAGTTCAATCTCAGTTTATACATGTTAACGGTGAGTCCTCCGTGCACGCCAAAGTTAGTCACGGAGTTCCAAAACGTTCTGTGCTTGGACCGATTCTATTCACTTTATATATGCTTCCTCTAGGCAATATTATTAGGAAACACTCCATAAACTTTCATTCTTATGCAGATGATACCCAATTATATCTATCGCTCAAGCCAGATGAAACTAACCAGTTAACTAAACTTCAAGCATGCCTTAAGGACATAAAGACCTCAGTGACCTGCAACTTTCTGATGTTAAACTCAGACAAAACTGAAGTTATTGTACTTGGTCCCATATATCTTCGAGAGAAATTATCTAAAGACATAGTTAGTCTAGATGGCATTGTCCTGGCCTCCAGCAGCACCGTAAGGAACCTCAGCATTATCTTTGATCAGGATTTATCCTTTAACTCCCACATGAAACGAACTTCAAAGGCTGTCTTTTTTCACCGCCGTAACATTACAAAAATCAGGCACATCCTGTCTCAAAATGATGCCAAAAAATTAGTGCATGCATTTGTTACTTCTACATTGGACTACTGCAATTCCTTATTATCCGGCTGCCCGAATAAGTCCCTTAAAACTCTCCAGTTGATCCAGAATGCTGCGGCACGTGTACTGACAAGAACTAGGAAAAGAGATCATATTTCTCCAATATTAGCTTCCTGCACTGGCTCCCTGTAAAATCAAGAATACAATTTAAAATCCTTCTCCTCACCTACAAAGCTCTTAATGGTCAGGCACCATCGTATCTTAAAGATCTCGTAATACCGTTTTATCCGACTAGAACACTGTGCTCCCAGAATGCAGGGTTACTTGTGGCTCCTAGAGTCTCCAAAAGTAGAATGGGAGCCAGAGCCTTAAGTTATCAAGCTCCTCTCCTATGGAATCACATCCCAATGTGGGTTCGGGAGGCAGCCATCATCTCCACATTTAAGAGTAGGTTTAAGATTTTCCTCTTTGATAAAGCTTATAGTTAGGCTTGGCTTGGGTGAGTCCTGAACCAATCCTTTAGTTATGCTTCTAAAGGCCTAGACTGCCGAGAGACTTCCCATGATGCACATCTTTCCTCTCTCCTTCTCTCTCTCTCTCCCTCTGTATGCATTTTTATCCCATTACTGCATGTTACTAACTCGACATCTTCTCTCTCCCATAGTTTTGTGCTTTCTTGTTTCTCTCCTTTCTCCTTCTGTCACTTTCAGCAGGTATTTCTGCCTCCGGACCTGCAAAGACTGGATCTGTGGTTGTGTATCCTCTCCATGAGGCTCACAGAGTGCATCTCAGTTTGTCACCTCAAAACATCCCTGCAGTGTCTCATAGGCGTCCTCTGACCATCTCCTCACTGTCCTTGTGGTCGCAGGCTGCAATAACTACAAATGAGCTTGCTCACTAATAAATGAACAGAAGGTAGAACACTAAGATAAATGATGACACAAATCATTACTGACATTCAGTCATAGGCTATATATGGTGATTTCTACTGTACACAAGGATAACGTGAAGATGATGCTGTCAATAGTTTATTTTAAAGGTCAGTGTCATTGATTGATTCTTTAAGATATACATTATTTCTTTTGTGGTTATATTTCCTTTCATCATTTTCACCGCTTCACAAATATACATGCAGAGAGTTTCAGCATACCTTGCCTCTCTAACCATGGTCCTAAAGCTGGAGCTGGTGCTGAGGATGCTGCTGTGACTGTGGAAATCACGAGCTTCTAAATGGGCAGCAGCTGGAGAGAGAGAACGAGAAAATAGCACATTTGAATTTACACTTGTTAAGAATAAGAGAAAAATAACAGTGCTGTGGTTTATAATACAAGCAAGACTTGTGTGGAAATAAACTATTCATGATGAAAACAAGGGCCATGCAGAGGGGTTCCTGTAAGCGGACATGTGAGTAGAATTAGTGAAAAGTGAAAGCATTACCAAGTCTTTCACATTAGAACAAGATATGTGCTTTCAAGTAAAAGTGAATCAAGACTTGACTGAAAAACATACAACTGTTATTACACATATATGAACTATAATACGCTACAGGCTGCTATTATGATTAGAAGTGTGAATTTATGATTTAATGGTTTGTAGGGATGAGATGGATAGCTGTGCAAGGTGTGACCAACACCCAATCAGCAGTGCCAATTACTCATTAATAATAATCATTTTTCACAGCATGGCCATCATTATTCTGTGACCATGGCTGAATTACAAATCATGCTTCAGTATTTTAATTTGAAAAAAATGTATTTTGTCACCCAGTTCATTTGACAGTGCGTGTTGTAACTGCAAAAATATTTCTGCATACTCAATATAATACAACTAAAGGAAACCCCAAAGAAACAGCCAAAACGTGACTTATTTGATGTGGGAGAAATTTTATTATCTGATACAAATATAAATTTGTAACAAACATTTGTGGTTTTTATAAATGGTATGAAACAGATTAATGGCTGTGAGTATATGTTGATTATATATATATATATATGAATATATAGAATATAATGTGTAAATAAAGATTTGACTGTATAATACCATTTTTATCATCATTTTGTCTAGAATGTCAGCATCCATTTACAAACATGCTGTAGAAAACGTATGCCTAGCAAGATAATCAAAAGAGGTAGTGAACTAGTACAAGCATTAGTATTATCACATCTGGATTGTTTGATTAAAACTCCTTTCTGTTCTTTTTTTCTGTTGTTTTTCTAGGCTGTCATCTGGATGCTATTTTTATTGCCATCCATGTAGAACTAGTTAAAGCTATACTAATCCATATTTATATATTAATAATGACTCAAATACCTCTGTCAAATGTGAAAGGAGTCGCATAGTGACAAATGCACAGAGAATTATAACCAACTTTACAGTTCCCCTCAGATCTTCAAAGCTTTTTTGCTTATTTTGGCTCTAACTTCACTCTCCTCAACCTCAAAAGCTGTAAAAAGCCGCTGAACACGAGCTGCACAGCAGCAAACAGCAGACAGACGCAGTCAGAGAGCAGCTGCTGAACGCCACTGAATACAGTGGAGCATTTAGCAGCTAAAGAGCCAGATGTTTCCCTCAGGAGCTGGTAGTGTCTGTTGGATGTGTAAATAAGCAACTGTTTGCCATTACAACTTTATAATATGTCAAATGTTGTGTTTTCAGATTGCTCAGCTGTCCCCCAAAAATCTTTGAATGTATCTGTAAACTCAGAGTAGCAAAATGTCAAGCAATGGTGACACTGAAGTCATTTCCAGGTTTTTTGACTGCAGGAAGTAATAAAAACTGATGATAATGTTTCAATTAAAAGTTAAGATGGCCTCTGTTTACACGTGAAAATGAGTAGCTGAATGACTTGTTTTGCTCCAGTCCACCTTTATTTGTAATTAGGAGCTGTATGTTTGCTTTATTGATCGCGTCACTTCCTTTAAGAGGTGATGCAATTATGCACACCTATCTATTTGTACTAGACTAAGTCATCTTGTTGTTTATGTCTCAGTGTTAGTATGGATGTTAGATGTTATGTGTACCATTTTCATTGAAGAATTATAAATACATTTGACCTGGCTCTGACCTGATGTGTGTCCCTCTGTGGACGTTTCTGTCTCTGAGTGAGACCCTGAAGAGGAGATGGACAAATCACTGCTGGCAGTACTCCTCCTGTCCCTCCTGGAGGAGCGAGGAGGTAAACAGTTGAGCAGCCCTGCTTCCTCATCTGATGAAGACGATGATGATGCTGTTGAACTCTCCTCTGGCTCTGAACTCAAATCCAGCTCCTGTGAGACACAGATGTTGGTTTACAGTTGTGCTTTGCTCAAAGGCCAACATGTCTTCAACGTCTGCCAAAACACCAGTTTCATGCTTCACGCTTCATGTAGTGGAGAAACATGTGAACGATCACAACAGATGCTTCTTCATGTCTGAAGAAGCAGCATGTCAATCAATCTTCATCCCTATTAACATCACTTCCACATCCAGAATACAAGACACTATATATATATATATATTTTTTTTTCTTGTCTTAGTGGGATTTCTGTCAGGAAACAATTAGAGAACTGCAAAATATTAAGGAAATGTTACATACTATGGCTTTTATTTAAACAAAAGAAAAATGCAATGCACTGACAATTCTGGTGTGGTGGTTCGTTTACAGTTATGTGTTATGTATCAGTTAATTCAGTATTGTTTAAAAGGTCCATAAACACATTATTTTTCCATTGGATGCCGTCAATCTTCTGTGGAGCTTGGAAGTGTGTTTATATACTTGGGAAAAAGTCATGTTCACAGCTTTGTATTCTCATTAGGGAGTTAACTTCAGTGGTGTAAGGTGCTTTTGAACATACAGCGGGGCTCTATTAGAGTTGTTGAATTACCAGAGCTTACATTGATACCATTACATAGAAAACAAGATAGGAAATGAGTCAATGAGTCACTTTGAACTGCAGCTGAAACCACAGTATGTATCCCCAAAATTGCTGATGCAAATGAAATTGCTCCGTGCATCAATTGTATCAGTTTTACTAGACGACTTTATGAATAATTCTAACATGCAACTTTGCCCCTGGAAGTATTATAATCAGTGATAGACATTGCAGATGATGGTGCTGCAGTGAGACAGCTGCCACAGGATTAGGGTTAGTTACATTAGGAATGTAGAGTAATGAAAAGTAGCATACCGTAAAAGATGATGACTTTTATACACAGTGGGTACAGAAAGTATTCAGACCCCTTTAAATTTTTCACTCTTTGTTTCATTGCAGCCATTTGCTAAAATCAATAAAGTTCATTTTATTTCTCATTAACATACACTCGGCACCCCATCTTGACAGAAAAAAAAAGAAATGTAGAAATTTATGCATATATTAAGAAAAACTGAAATATCACATGGTCATAATTATTCAGACCCTTTGCTCAGTATTGAGTAGAAGCACCCTTTTGAGCTAGTGCAGCCATGAGTCTTCTTGGGAATGATGCAACAAGTTTTTCACACCTGGATTTGGGGATCCTCTGCCATTCTTCCTTGCAGATCCTTTCCAGTTCCGTCAGGTTGGAGGATGAACGTTGGTGGACAGTCATTTTCAGGTCTCTCCAGAGATGCTCAATTGGGTTTAGGTCAGGGCTCTGGCTGGGCCAGTCAAGAATGGTCACAGAGTTGTTCCGAAGCCACTCCTTTGTTATTTTAGCTGTGTGCTTAGGGTCATTGTCTTGTTGGAAGGTGAACCTTCGGCCCAATCTGAGGTCCTGAGCACTCTGGAAGAGGTTTTCTTCCAGGATATCTCTGTACTTGGCCGCATTCATCTTTCCTTCAATTGCAACCAGTCGTCCTGTCCCTGCAGCTGAAAAACACCCCCATAGCATGATGCTGCCACCACCATGTTTCACTGTTGGGATTGTATTGGGCAGGTGATGAGCAGTGCCTGGTTTTCTCCACACATACCGCTTAGAATTAACGCCAAAAAGTTCAATCTTGGTCTCATCAGACCAGAGGATCTTATTTCTCATAGTCTGCCCTGACTGGTGGAGGGCTGCAGTGATAGTTGACTTTCTGGAACTTTCTCCCATCTCCCTACTGCATCTCTGGAGCTCAGCCACAGTGATCTTTGGGTTCTTCTTTACCTCTCTCACCAAGGCTCTTCTCGCACGATTGCTCAGTTTGGCTGGACGGCCAGGTCTAGGAAGAGTTCTGGTCGTCCCAAACTTCTTCCATTTCAGGATTATGGAGGCCATTGTGCTTTTAGGAACCTTTTTTAATAAATTTGCGTAAATTTCTACATTTTTCTGTCAAGATGGGGTGCTGAGTGTACATTAATGAGAAATAAAATGAACTTTTTTGATTTTAGCAAATGGCTGCAATGAAACAAAGAGTGAAAAATTTAAAGGGGTCTGAATACTTTCCGTACGCACTGTACAATCATCATTTTAAACTATCTGTTCAGTACATTTTCCTAATCAGTGCAAAAAGAGATGATGATGATGATGATCACTAAAATCAGAGCAGAGGAACTGACAGAGTTTTATACATGTGTGATTTGCCTGTTAGCTGTGGCTCTGAGCTATGGAAAGCAAAGTGGACCATAAACATCTCAGAAATGTAGTGTACCATCCAACAGGTATGTTACAAAAACACCTGCTGAGGTTACAATGAACCCCTTAGGGTTTTAGTTGCCTCACTAAGGGATATTACAAAGGGTACGGTCTAGACCTGCTCTATAGAAAAAGTGCAATGAGATAACTGCTGTTATGAACTGGTGCTATATAACTAAAATTTTACTGATTCATTGTAGCCTCGCCAAGGGGACCATTGTACCAATGTGAGACTTGAACCCCTGTCGGCAGCACCAAAGGTGAGTGCTCTAACACTAAGTTATCCATGTTGACAAAACGTTAGGGGAGAGAGTTAAACCTGTGATCAGAGATCAAGGTACATTTGAACCATGCAGGCAGAAACCAGAAACACAAAATGCACAAATTCAGCTTGATTTCTTGTTCCATTCTTACTGACAAAACACATTTAGCACTCAATGTTTTGTTTTCATTGGCTAGTGTGCTCTATCAATTATGTTTGTGCTGTACTTTTCAAAATAAAGGTTCTACCTCTTTACCTTTAGACAGTACAACGTCAACACAACATATTTATAAAAAACTTTGTCCTTCACCCTCCGTGGGTGGGTCTCATCCTTCAAGCTCGGGTCCTCTACCAGAGGCCTGAGAGCTTAGGGGTTCTGCGCAGTATCTTTGCTGTTCCTAGTACTGCACTCTTCTGGACCGAGATGTCTGGTGTTCTTCCAGGGATCTGCTGTAACCACTCCTCTAGTTTGGAGGTCACTGCCCCGAGTGCTCCGATGACCACGGGCACCACTGTCGCCTTCACCCTCCAGGCCTTCTCCAGCTCTTCTCTGAGCCCTTGGTATTTCTCTAGTTTCTCATGTTTCTTTTTCCTGATGTTGCCATCACTTGGTATTGCCACGTCAACCACAACGGCTTTCCTCTGCTGTTTGTCCACCACCACGATATCTGGCTGGTTCGCCATTACCATTCTGTCAGTCTGAATCTGGAAGTCCCACAGGATCTTGGCTCGGTCATTCTCTACCACCTTTGGAGGTGTTTTCCACTTTGACCTCAGGGTTTCCAGTCCATACTCAGTGCAGATGTTCCTGTACACTATGCCAGCCACTTGGTTATGGCGCTCCATGTATGCTTTTCCTGTCAGCATCTTACACCCTGCAGTTATGCGCTGGATTGTCTCAGGGGCCTCTTTGCACAGCCTACACCTTGGGTCTTGTCTGGTGTGGTAGATCTGGGCCTCTATTGCTCTGGTGCTCAGGGCCTGCTCCTGTGCAGCCATGATGAGTGCCTCTGTGCTGTCATTTAGTCCGGCCCGCTCTAGCCATTGGTGGGATTTCTTGATATCAGCCACTTCAGTTATGTTCCGGTGGTACATCCCATGTAGGGGTTTGTCCTCCCATGATGGGCCCTCCTCCAGCACCTCTTCCTCTGTTCCCCATTGAGACATTCCCTGAGCACGTCATCTGTTGGGGCCTTATCATTGATGTACTTGTGGATCTTGGATGTTTCATCCTAGATAGTGGCTCTCACACTCACTAGTCCACGGCCGCCTTCCTTACGGCTAGCGCACAGTCTCAGGGTGCTGGATTTAGGGTGGAACCCTCCATGCATGGTGAGGAGCTTTCGCGTCTTAATTTCTGTGGTCTGTATCTCTTCCGTTGGCCACCTTATTATTCCCACAGGGTATCTGATCACTGGCAGGGCGTAGCTGTTTATTGCCTGGGCCTTGTTCTTGCCATTGAGCTGACTTCTTAGGACTTGCCTTACTCGTTGGAGGTATTTGGCAGTTGCTGTTTTCCTTGTTACCTCTTCGAGGTTGCCATTTGCATGTGGTATTCCAAGGTACTTGTAACCATCCTCAATGTCTGCTATTGTTCCTTCTGGGAGTGAGACCCCTTCTGTGTGGACTACCTTCCCTCTCTTTGTCACCATTCGACTGCACTTCTCAAGCCCGAATGACATCCCAATGTCAGAGCTGTAGATCCTGGTGGTGTGGATCAGTGAGTCGATTTCCCGCTCGCTCTTAGCGTATAGCTTGATGTCATCCATGTAGAGGAGGTGACTGATGGTGGCCCCGTTCCTGAGTCGGTATCCATAGCCAGTTTTGTTGATTATTTGGCTGAGGGGGTTCAGACCTATGCAGAACAGCAGTGGGGACAGAGCATCTCCTTGGTATATGCCACATTTGACTTTTGCAAGTGGCTTGTCATTGGCCTCAAGGGTGGTTTTCCACAGCCTCATCGAGTTTGCAACGAAGTCTCTTAGAGTCCTGTTGATGTTGTACATCTCCAAGCATTCAGTGATCCATGTGTGTGGCATTGAGTCATAGGCTTTCTTGTAATCAATCCAGGCATTTCACAGGTTGGTGTGTCGGGTTCTGCAGTCTTGGGCGACTGTTCTGTCAACCAGGAGTTGGTGTTTGGCTCCTCTGGTTCCTTTGCCAATGCCCTTCTGTGCTTTGCTCATGTATTGATCCATGTGTCCACTTATCTTAGCCACGATGATGCCTGACATGAGCTTCCATGTTGTGGAGAGACAGGTTATTGGCCGATAGTTGGATGGGACTGTACCCTTTGCAGGATCCTTCAGGATCAGGATTGTGTGCCCTTCGGTAAGCCATTCAGGGTGCGTCCCATCTCTTAGCGGCTGGTTTATTTGTGCTGCTAGGCGCTCATAGAGTGCAGTGAGCTTCTTTAGCCAGTAGGTGTGGATCCTGTCAGTGCCCGGTGCTGTCCAGTTCTTCATACCTGAGACTCTTTCTTGGATGTCTGCCGCAGTGATGGTGACTGGATTCTGTTCAGGGAGGGGCCTGTGGTCCTTTCTCAGAGCCACCAGCCACTGTGCATCGCTGTTGTGTGATGCCTCCCTCTCCCATATATTTTTCCAGTACTGTTCAGTTTCCAGCCTTGGTGGGTCTGCTCTGCTGTTATTACCCTGCCATTGAGCGTACACTTTCGCAGGTTGAGTTGCGAACAGCCGGTTTATTCTTCTGGCTTCATTATCTCTCGTGTACCTCTTTAGGCGGCTGGCCAAGGCTTGGAGCCTTTGCTTTGCAGTTTCGAGTGCTTCAGGTATGGGCATCTGGTTGTACTTCATGGGTACTTGCTTTCTCATTGCACCTCTCTCAGCCTCTGTCAGTTGGCTCACTCTCCGGGCCTCCTTGATTTTTGCCTCCAGCCTTCGTTTCCATGGTGGGTACTGTTTCTCATGGCTCCCATGGTTGCTCTTGTAGCCAAGCATCTCGAGGATCACTGCTGCTGAGGCGTATATCAGCTCATTGGTTTCAGTGATGGTTGTGGTAGGGATCGCTCTCAATGCTGCATTCACATCTTCTAGGAGACTTTCTGATGGTACTTCACTTAGCCGTTGTAATTGGCGTCGGGGTTGCCTTGTATTCATCCTCGCCATGATCTTATCTTTCAGGTCAGTCACTGCCTCGTTCAGCGTGATTTCACTTGGGGCTTCGTACCCAATCTCTGGTTGGGGAGCCACCGCTTGCTACCCTCTGACCAGTAGTCCTGGCTCCCCCTTGCCGTAGCATTTGTGTTGTATCTCGTCAATCTCAAGTTGTGATAGCAGTTGCCGCTTGTGGATGTTGAAACACTGAGCTACTAGTTGCTTTGCTGTAAGCCTTGATTGTGGGTTTCAAAGTAACCATTCATCCCACATCTTTCGCATGTAACCCCTCTGACTAGGGTTACTGGAGTAGTAGCATTCCAATAGAGCCTTATTATCGCATCTCGCCCATCTCGTTTTTTATATATATATATATATATATATATATATATATAATATGGCAGGCCCTGCCTAAGATGCTGGCAGGAAAAGCATACATGGAGCGCCATAACCAAGTGTTTGGCATAGTGTACAGGAACATCTGCACTGAGTATGGACTGGAAACCCCGAGGTCAAAGTGGGAAACACCTCCAAAGGTGGTAGAGAATGACCGAGCCAAGATCCTGTGGGACTTCCAGATTCAGACTGACAGAATGGTAGTGGCGAACCAGCCAGACATCGTGGTGGTGGACAAACAGCAGAGGAAAGCCGTTGTGGTTGACGTGGCAATACCAAGTGATGGCAACATCAGGAAAAAGGAACATGAGAAACTAGAGAAGTACCAAGGGCTCAGAGAAGAGCTGGAGAAGGCCTGGAAGGTGAAGGCAACAGTGGTGCCCGTGGTCATCGGAGCACTCGGGGCAGTGACCCCCAAACTGGAGGAGTGGCTACAGCAGATCCCTGGAAGAACACCAGACATCTCGGTCCAGAAGAGTGCAGTACTAGGAACAGCAAAGATACTGCGCAGAACCCTCAAGCTCCCAGGCCTCTGGTAGAGGACCCGAGCTCGAAGGATGAGACCACCCGCGGAGGGTGAAGGACAAAGTTTCATATATATATGACAGACAGACAGACGAGGCTACATTAAATGAAATTATCGGATCCATAACTGTATTATAACCTTACAGTATAATTTGCATTTCATTTTGCACAACTTGCACCATGTCTACCTCACATGTAGGCTACTGTATGTACAGTATAAAAAAGTCCCCCAATTTTTATTTAAGTTACTGTTAAGTATTGTATTGTTGATAAGTATGTTTCTTTGCTTTTTATGTTGTCTTTAATGCTCTAAGCTGCCTTAACAGAAATAATTCCTGCTGGAATTAATACATTTGTATTGGCGGCTATGATGGGTTTTAGCCTTTATGATTATAATTGAATAATAATTTACTATTATGCTTTTACTGAGAGGTGCCCCACATAATTTAGTTTTATGACCTGTAATGACAATAAAAATGTTTTTAATATTAATTTTCAAAATGTTCTGTTGTTGATGCATGGATTATAAAGTAATGCAACAGCGTTTTATTGTATTGTATTGCCTGTTCATGTGCAGCTGAGTGACCATAATGCATCATGTCTATTTTGAAAATGACATCACTTTTATTTTAAGTTTTCCTCAGGATGTACTAATGTGTCTAATGTTATGCTTTTACACAGTTATCTTTTACACATAGTAATCTTGGGGTTTTTTGAGAAATGCTTCCAGTTTCAGCAAGAAAAAAATTGTCAAAGTGTAGGATTTTTCCTCACTTGTTCTGTATTTATTTAATGTTAAAGGCCCTGATAACATATTTTCTTAATCAGCTTTACTCAGGTAATGTATTTCTGTGTTTAACTAGAATTCAGGTAGGCCTTTCTGTGTCTGTCTTTCTGTGCATGGAGGGGGCTACCATAGCACTGGCTGCAGATGTGTTTGGTGTTCACTTTTGAATAAATAAAAAATACTGTTTGAATATGTGCGTCAATTGATTGTGAGCTTGTCATTAATTTCACACAGGCAAACATACAGATACTGTGGCTACAGTCCAGTGAGAGCTTGATTCTAACTGATACTACCTAGATGAGATGTCCCAAACAAATTTACTGCACAATAGTTGGCTTCATATGATGCCCACTGGCTGTGTAGAATATTCACTGCATAAATGCCTGTCTGTTTTTTTTGTTTGTTGTTTTTTTGGCTAGCTGTCAACATATCCACAATTCTATTTATTGTTTGAGACATTGGGCTTCATGCATGATTGTTTTCCCCACCCACCAATGAAAATGAAACATTGATTTGTCAGTAACAAAAGAAACAAAAATTAATCTTAATTTCTTGTTTTCTGGTTTTTTCCCTAAAATTTAAAAAAAGAAAAAATGACCTGTTTCTGGTTTCTGCCCGCACGGTTAAAATGTACGTGTATTTTATCACAGGTTTCACTCTCTCCAGTGATATCTCACCAAAACTGATCCTAATGTAGATTGCTCAGTGATAGGTCATGGGTCCATAATGCTGGGGACTAGGGTTTGAATCCCACAGGGGGCAGTTTTTTCATTTGTGCCTCGGCAAAGCTATCATGAACCCCTTGGTGGACAACAATTGTTGCCTCACCCAGCTGACACTTGTAGCCTCAGCAGGCAACAATCTCAGCCTCAGCAGGCAAAACCTCGGCAGGTGACAACTGTATTCTCGGCACACGTTTTTGTAACGTGCCTGTTGGATGGTACACTACATTTCTGAGATGTTTATGGTCCACTTGGCTTTCCATACTGAGCAGCTATTTTTGTTCACTCATGCCTCAGATCAGCCAGGAGTCACCCAGCACTGGACCTGCCATCACTCTTCCCCTTGCCATGTACACAACGCTTTTATGTAGCGTGAAGCGCTTTGAGTAGTCGGAAGACTAGAAAGGTGCTACACAAGTACAGTCCATTTACCATTTACCATTTATGAGAGTCTGTTTATATACAGTCTGTGGCTGAAATGTGAGTTTCACTTTCAAATAGATTACAACCTGTCTGATCCTCTGACTGGTCATGGTGTTTTCTTTGTTGGACTCTTGCAACCACAGATCTCAGCAATTCACTTGGTGACTAAAATGTTATCAAGACTTTTTTTTCTTAAAGAAGCTGCTAGACTGTCGAAATCTGATTCATTACTATAGCTTTCGTGCTTGGTCTAAATAATGTACATTGGGTGTCTGGTAACAAAACATACAGCTCATTTTAAAAAGTAAAGCTTGTGTCACCAAGCCAATAACACAGTGCACACTGACATCATCTTTCAAAAATAAAAAAAAACACTTACAAGAGGAGTACAGTAACACAGACATCCCCCCCAAAAAAATATCATATGCGTCATTTTGGACGCTAACCACTCACTCATACAAGGCACATACAAGTCATTTATGAGAAGTTAAAGGTGAGTTCAGGTGCATCATGGCTTGCCAATTCACTATGAATAATCAAGGTTGACAGGGGGGTCTTTTAATATGTTAGTGGCATTAAAATCTTGCCATGACAACTTCTACAATTTACTAATTGCCAAACTGATTTATCTTTTATTAATGTGAGGCCCAGATTCTGCAGACACTGCAGATGTTTGAGGACTGCATCATCACAAATCAGATCTGACACTAGTGTGCTTTGTTTCACTGATGCCATGCTGTCATGTTACAGTACAAATCATTCTCTGTGCTTTGGTTTCCAGCCAGGGGCACAAAATGTTTTGCACATGATAGAGACAATATCAGCTGTCAGCTAAATTAACTACAGCAAATAGGTGACACAAGGTTTCAGCACAACACTCATTGGTTTCATTTTCATCACAATAACATGCAATAAGATATACTGTAAAAGTGTCTTCTCTATGGGAGATATAGTATATGATATTACATGGTGTATTTGATGAAGAAAACATGCCTCCCACTATAATAATCAGTCAGTGTATGCTTTGTAGTGCAGAGAACATCTCAGGATGATAAAACCTTTCATCTGGGCAGCTTTATATATATTCTGACATATTAGCATGAATGTGCTTCCCATTAGTCAGATATTAGCACATTTATCTTGAGTCAAGTCAGACGGTATCCTATGTTTTATGACATGAAACATTATCATGGACCGAGACACTCGTTCATTATCTCCCATCTGTCTCTGACAAAATCTATTTCTGTCTTTCTTTCTCAACACACACACACACTCTCTCTGTCACACACATGACTCAGGAGCCACATTTAGAGGAAAACAGTCCTGTCACTATATGTATACACCTACAGTACATTGTATTTATTCACACCAACCATGTGCATAGACGAAAACATGAAAAACATGACCATCTGTGATGGCGCTCACACCTTCCCAAATCTTAGATTTACCACTCACCAGTGTCACCGTCAGTCGCTAGAAGACACAGTAAGATATTGTTCTCAGTGCTTGCAAAGAGGAGAAAAACTGATAAAGAGAAAGAAGAAGTGGAGGGTAAACACAATCATTCTCCTGCAGTCCAGCACTAAACCTGTGCTCATACTGCAGATGCCTGCCTCTGTCTGGCAGACACACACATGCTCAGCTTTAAGGCACTGGTTAGGCTAAAAGTGCCATTCAGTTTCATATGTACTTAAAGACTAATGACTGAAAGAACCTACTGAATGTACTAACTTGCTTGTAGAACCTGTAGAATAAAAAGCTTATAGAATTTGCTACAAAGCCTATAGAAATGCCTAGAAACACAACTGAACAAAAGGACAGCCATTGTCATTTTCATTTTTTTATTTAACACCCCCACCCACACAAAACAGCATGGCAGTGTTCCGACACAGCTCTGGCAGTGGTGGGTGTGTGCGTGTGTGTGTGTTCGTGCACATGTATGCAGGCAGACAGTGGAAGTGCTGTAGCTGCAGCTTCCTCAGAAAATAAAAAATAAATAAAACAACCAACCTACCTTAAAATCCCAGTTACTCAGCGTTATGACTGCCCAATCGCAACACTGCTTTAAGCGATACAAAAATTCAGTAAAGATTGTATTCATTCACAACCAAACAAAACTTTCAGACAATGAAGTATTAGTTCATTTTGAGGTAACATCCACCCAATTTTAAAGTCCAAAAGAAGTGCACTTCTGCTGTCAATGCAAATAATTTGTTGTGACTGACTTCTACAGTACTGTAGTACTACCATTTCACAGGTCTCTAGTGGTAACAGGTGAGAAAATTCTCAGTCTGGTCAAACTAGTCAAACTTGAAGAAGTCATTATTCAACTGCAGTAGAAGTTGGTTTTCAAAGTTGTATGAATTACTTCTTCCCTTTCTTGGTCTAAAGATCAATTCAGCTGCACTAAAAAGCCTTTCACAGGCAGCAGAGGCAGGCAGGGATGTGTTTAACCTGAGCGATAGGTTGGAGACAGCTGGGTATGATGTCAACTCGTCCATACCTTCAGCTGTACACATCAGGTATGCATCCTGTTGTTTGGCCGTGTGTGTACATGCTTCATATTAGAAAAGAAATCGTCTTCATCAGAAGCGCTTGAGGAGTTGTCAGCAGGCCGCAGCAGAGGCTCATCATGGTCGGGAAGATGTTTCTTGATGTAACTGAGGCCTAAATCAGAAACAATTATAGTTTTTTATGATTATCTTTTTCATCATCATCATAATCATCATGATTAAGTAAGTAAGCAAGTAGTTCAGTGTTTAAAAAACTGTAAATGAGAAACTGACCATGGAACATGTAGTGATAGTTTTTTTCTTATCTAGTTTGAGGACGTCTTCATCACTGGTCCAGGATGTTTTGAATTTTGGTTGAAGAATGGCTGCAGCAACCAGCTCTGGGTCAGACATAATTTTCAAACCGTCTTGCAGGGCATCAACTAGCGGCTTGCAGAATCTCAGCGCCACTCTTGTTTTCTTAAGCTTGGTGATGAGGGTGGTGATTGTAGGGAGCAGCCATCCCATCTGAATGTTGGATTTGCCCCGTAGTATGTTTATCGCCTTAGCAACTGGATTCATGGTGTTGGTATATTCACTCAAAAAGGTCATGTCAGCTGGACTGTACCTAACACACACAAAACAAAACAAAACATTTTTTTCCAAATCTTCTGAATAGAACCACTATGCATTCAGGCACATTTAATCTAAAAGACCAGTTATTTCCGATAACACAGGATGTGATGTAATTATTCCTTGTCCTTTGGACAAATCATGCGGAAAGGTTCAGAACTACAACTAGCAAGGTAAGGGATTAGTGTAATAAATCTAACCATTACTATTTTTTTTTTTTTTTTTTTTTATCACAGGACTTCAAAAAGATAACTACTATTAATCGTTGGAAATCTCTCTACAGGGTCAGCATAGAGGTACGTAAGTATTACTGCAGGTAATGAAACAGAAAGAGAACACACCCAGACAAACATTCACTACTTACATGGGAACATTGAGTGCAGCACAGACAGCTCTCTCAGCCCCCTCTTCTTGATCTTTGAGGATTCTCACGATCCGCTCCACAGCCAAATAAAAGGAGTTAGTTGCGTTAGGCTGTATCAGCTGAAGTTTGCAGTGCTCTTCAACCACCAGTAGTGGACCTTGCAGTCCTATTCCAGAGAGCCTGAGACTGGGAGAAGGCTGACCTCAACAGCTTCTTGTAGGCCTCTGTCCTATTTGCATTATTGGCATCCACCGTAGAAACGAAATTTAGCAAATGGCAAGCGCACCGATGATCCTTCGGCAGTTGGTACTGAAGGCCATCATCTTCACCCATAATGGCTTCAACATTGATGAATTCCACTTCCATCTCCTCATTATCAGGCCCATCATCTTGAGTTGCTTCTTCCTCGGTTGCCTCTTTAGTTACATTGTTGTTTTCATCTTCTCCAAACACACAAAATGCTTTAATGAAGTTTGAGCCATTATCAGTTGTGGTTCTGATTATTTTCTCACAGATTTCATATCCTGAGTGGATGTCATTCATTGCACATGCGAAGGCATCAAATGTATGGGCACCCTTCAACTGCTTGCATGCAAGACCAACAGAATGCTTCTCAAAACTGCTGGGATCCAGCCAATGCACAGTAACTCCAATAAAACTCCTTCTCCTTGCAGTCCAGCAATCAGTTGTTGTGGCTATGTATGCAGTCTTCCTCATTGCTTCTTTCACCTGCTCCTTCATCACTGCTGTGGCTTTATTGATGTTGCGCTGCACAGTGGTTCGAGATATGACAATGTATTCTGGCTATAGATCTTGGACAAGGCTTTGGAATGACAGCTGTTCAACAAGAGAGAAGGGCTGGAGACCTTGAACTATGAAGTTGAGTACTGCATTGTCAACACACTTCTGAGGGACTTGCTTTGTTTCTTCAAGCTTCATCTATTTGAGATTTGAGGAAGATGTCCCAGCCTCAGATTTTCTCTTGCAGACAGTTTATATTTCTTCAGCTGACATCCATGCTTCCTCTATAAAACACAGTGTATAACTTCAGTTAAATAGGACCTAGGTTAACTCAGATTGCCACTGAAAGGATAAACACTTCATAATGTTGTAGGCTAGGTTAATTTTACCTCTGTTACACAAAATTGCCTGAAATGGGAAACAGCTGGATGACCCTCCCCCCTCCCCACTTTATTGGGACTGGGTCCTATGTGAATCCACTGCCTTCTCGTGTTATGTTGTTGTTACTAATAGGCTAGTACTGTGCTTATTTGACTAGATTAAAACATAGCTTTCTGAAAGGAAAAAAATCGGCATTTTCGCTAGCTAAGTATTAGTACGCGTCAGCAGTGGATTCATAGAGGGCCCGGGCCCAATACGAGAACTTGGCGGGCAAATCTATAAAAATCCATGAAAGTCATTTGACATGCTTGCTCAGGTTGGACAGAACATTTTTGTAGGCAGTGATGAAGTTTGTGCTTGGTAAACAGAGCAAACATTTAAAACGATATGAATTTTTCTTCATTTAAAAACATGGACTTCAGATATGGCCATGGATGCGCCGGTGAGGAATCGTCGTCTTTATTTATAGCCATAATTACCACCACCAAGTTTAAATTGTGTTCAAAAAATGTAGCAAGCACTTTGAACTTGACTGACAGCGTAGGAGTAGTTTACTGTGATTGTTTTTTCTCCTGTGACAACGAGTATGGCCTATTGCATTTTAGTAAAGACAAGAAAATGAATCTGCTGCCTTCAAAGCTATGTCTCAAAGTAACGAGTAACGGGAACCTTTATAGAAATGTAGTAGAGTCTGAAGTACAATATTTGTCTTTCAAATGTAATAGAGAAAAAGTCATAAGTTTCCAAAAAAATTAATACTCAAGTTACTCGAAAAATGTACTTAAGTACAATACTCAAGTAAATGTACTTCATTACTGTCCACCCCTGATTCTGATGGTACCGTTCCAGACCTGTGGTCTTGTGGAAAATGCATATATCTTAACCAAAAAGTTGAAGTACCCCTGGATTAGACCATAATATCTTGTGGCAAAAAAATAACTTTTTATTTGAAGAGAGAAAAGAAAGTGTTCTAGTGGAGCAGGGGGAAAGCACCACATAAACTGTAACACTAGTCGAGATGCTACTTCACTAGTGGGGGGATCAATCCACTAGTGGGGTACTGTTGTCTTAGCACTACTCAGTAGTGGACAAAATATTTAGATCATTTACTGTACCTAATTCAAACTACTTCTTTACAAGTAAAAGTCCTGCATTCAAAATGTTCCCTAAAGGAGTACAGAAGTCACCAAATGTACTCGAAGTGTCAGAAGTACGAGTACTCCTTATGCAGCAGAATGGGTCCTGTCAGGGTTGGATTTTTACACATTATATTATTGTATTATTATTACTGGTGCATTAACCTGAGAGCAGGTGGAACTGACTTTAAAAACTGCATATGTTATGGCCTGTGCCCTAACCGTAGAGTTTCTCTGTTGTCTCTGCCTGTGTTGTGGCCGTGGCTCTCCCTCTCTCCACGGACTCCTGACTCATCACCCAACACACCTGCAACTCATCCACTGATCAAGCGCTGCAGCCCTGGTCTCCCTTCCACTCATCGCTACATCGTTGTTTTCAACCCATGTGGTAGTTCACGCCCTCGGCCCCTAGAATGTCATTCCAGTTCCTTTGCTTGCTTGTGAATTGTGCTCACCTTGGTCTCCCTGTGCTCAGGACCTGCTCACCCCTCGGTCTCCGTCCTCTGGCTCTCTTCCCTCAGTCCCATCGAAAATCTGGTGAACTGTACAATAAATGCGTCTTATCTCTAACTGACCTCTCTGTGTCTGAGTCTGCGTTTGAGTCCACATTTGTGAATCAAAACAGCATATACTGTTTGATAGTTTAATTTTAACAATGCACCATAGTTAATAAACTCATACGTTTGGTTTGAGAAATCCTAATCCGCAAAGTAACCAATAACTGTAGCTGTCAGATATAGGAAATGGAGTCAGAAGGACAATATTTCCCTCTGAGATGTAGTAGACTAGAAGTATAAAGTAGCATCAAATGGAAATACTCAAGTAAAGTACTGTACCTCAGAATTGTACTTAAGTACAGTACTTGAGTGATTGTACTACATTCATTACATTCCACCACGGTCAATAGTAGTGGCAGTAGTAGTATTGCGCGCATGTAAATGTAGCAAACTCAACACAGCTTGACTATTTCTCATACTCTTTCTTCTTCACTGTCACTCGCTCTAAATTCAGTCGTGCTTACTGGCGTAAAGTGAAAGCTCCACTTATCAACAATGATGTTTTCTTCAGGAGTTGGTAGAGACCGAAAAGCAAGTGAATATTGGACTTACATTCATCAGGTGGACACAAACACCACTCCAAATGAATGGTAATGTTGGTCCATGTCTGCTGGATGTGGAAATAGGCAACTGTTTGCTAACATTATTGCTAATATTATTCCCCCAATTACTTAATGCAGCTTTAAATTACCAGAGTAGTAGGATATAATATAAGTGTATAAATCAAAGCACAAATACAAGATGCAGCACAGGTCACAGCAGGCCCTTCAGAATCTCTAATTGTGTCACGTTGACATTGCCTGTATTTGATCAAACTGAACTTCTATCTCAAAGGACAAGAGATATCCTCTCTCTTTATAATTAGTCATGTCGACCTCTCCTAATAGTCATGACCATGTTTGAAATTAGCACACACACACACACACACACACAATGTCTGTCTCTCTCTAATCAGTCATGTCCTCCTGCAGTAACAGCCATGTAAGTCATGATGATATTCTGCCTATTTCATGCAGAGCACCCTGTCTCAACACTCTCTCTCTCCCTGTTCTTTCTTCACTTTCTTGACACTGATTTTTTTACTACCACCTATGATGCTCCCAAACAACAAATCAAATCAGTCATAATTCAACAAGTCCCCAGACCTAAACAACCGAATGGGTCAACAGTGTCCTCCAAAATAATCTGTTTAAGTGTTTTCTGATCTGCCACCTCTGTGTTTAAAGTCAGTTTAATTTGGACAAGTTAAACTACTTGGTTAGGGTTAAGGAGCCATTGTGGTCCTGGTTAAAAGAAAACAACAATGACTGTTGTTAGGAGCAGTGTTGGGCAAGTTACGAAATATAGTAATTAGTTACAGTTACTAGTTACTTCTCTCAAAAGTAATTTAATTACTTTACCATTCCTGCATATAATAGTAATAGTAATTAGTTACTAGGGAAAGTAACTTTTGCGTTACTTTGTCTGCTTCAATTCCCTAATTAATGCACACATAGCTATATTATTTTAGTGACAACTGTCAAAATATATCCTTCGCTGGACCCATTATCACTGAGAGGAATTTACTACCCGATAACCAGAGGGCAGCAATGACTAGTGTCCCACCTGTAAGCTCCACCTGGTTAGACAGTAGATATAGTAGGCGATGACTCACACGAAGCTGGATGCATGTTAACAGAGTGTTGCTACAGTAGTTGCTGAACCCAAGTGTCTTCAATTTATCAGAAACATTACAATCACTATGATGAAAGCAAGTTCACCGTCTACTGTCCTTTGCTGTTGTCCAGTATTGTCAGGTAAGACAAAAGTAACAAGTAACAAGCCTGTTTAAAATTTCAGTAATTGTAATTGTGTTACTTAATTTGAAAATGTACTTAGTTACATGTCTTGTTACCGCCAACACTTGTGGAATTACAGTAACACATTACTCCCAACACTGGTTAGAAGACAGGACATGTCTTCTAACTGCAGAACCCCCTGTTCCATGGTGCAGTACAGACTAGAGAATGTCAGACTGTATGTCTGTATTTGTATTTCAATCAGAAAGTGGATGATAGTTAGCCTAGCTCTATAACCCCTGGCTGCAGCATGCGGAATGGGGCGCGGTCAGATCGGTCGGGGCTGTACATCTGATGGGCGGGGGGTATGATATCCTAATGAGACAAACAGCACCATCTGCTGGATGACTGCAAGAAGTACAAATATAAATCTGTACTCAACTAAAAATGATGGAAACTTAACATATTTAAAACAACTTTCCACCAATTAAATGCATAAATATATTTTGAATATAACTTTTTATACCACATGTGCAATGTGGTACTATGTACATACAGTATATACTGTGCATATAATGTAGATATAAAGTAGATATATTGTTTGTCCCCAAGTCACATGCATATTTTTATATTCAGTATATTGTAGTATATTTAAGTTCATTATTTTATATTATTTATTTTAATAATTTATTATTTATTTAGTCAGTACTGTGCATACTCATATCTAGTCCATTTATTTTAAATGCTACATTGCACTTCATTTCATAGAATGATAGAAAAGCAAATACAGTTATGACAGTTAAAATTAGAGGCAATGTTTAATCATGGAAGGGAACAACCGAAGGTGAGATAAATATATGTATCATGTACTGTTGTTGTTACTGAACAATCAAGGTCATTAGACTATTCAATTTGTCATTATTCTAATGAGGGCAACTATAGCCATCACATATGCACAAAATGTAAATGGGTTACCGAACTGCAAGTGTACTTGCAAGTGTTTTGCTGTTACATACTATCAAAACATAATGAATGTTCACATTTAGACTATATTTCACTGGGATTTGCAATTTTTGGGACGATACATTTTTTTCCCTCTAATGTGTAAATAATAACCTATTGTCACCTTGGAGCCTAAGAAACCACATCCACTTTTTTCAGTTGATAACCAGTATAAAAAAAATTGCCACATGCAGTACTCAAACCTGAGTCTCCTGTTGAAAAAATGTATGTATAACCAACTCATCCACCACATCTTAATACTAAACTACTAATATAGAAATGTTTCACTCTTTATATACATCACCTGACTTTCTCATTTTATACTAATGTAAAGAACTTCTCCCATAAAAATGTCCTGGAAGCTTCTTGTTGGTAGCACAAAGCCTATATAGTTCCATATATAACATTTTATATGAAACATTAAATGGGTTGAAATTACGTCTTCGCCTACCAGTGCAATATGACTGGAATCACACTAATAAATATAGTCTCTCTGTCAACCTACAACTGAACAAATTATCAAAATGACTAAAAAAATGTGTGTTTTGTGACACGTTGATGCTATAACCACATTTTAGCTGGTTGAAAAGAGGGCGAAAAGAGGTCTTAGATGTTCAGACTGAATATAGTTTTCAACTAGAAATCAAAGTTAGAATACCGGGAAGGGCAATCCAATCAGAACAGTCAGACATCCAACCCCGCCTTTTATCCGACCCCACCCCACTCCACGTTTCGCAGCGAGGACCCTCTCGCCTAGCTTGCTAACGTTAGCACTGATTCCCACTAGACTCTCTTTCATGGGTCCAGATGTGGTGATAGTGAATGACCAGACTGTCAAAACTCACAGCCACGAGTAGCCCTGTGACCTCAGTATTCCATACAGTACACGGTGATTCCAATCACAACACGGAGTAACTAACATATGAGTCATATGTCACAGAGTAACGTATGGACTGCTGAAATCACAGATGGGGCTAAGCAACGGCAAACCATGCCCACTGGAAAACACTAATGAAAAAAAAAAATCTTTTGGTAATTACAGTTTTGACCAAATAAGTCAAAACAAACATCTTATTACATTTCTCAGCAAAAATGTATTTTAATTTCAGTTTGACTGATGGTTGACACAGTCTTTGACAGTCTCTATTAATTTAATGTGTGCATAAATATCAAAAGATTTAAGAAAATGTGTTCACCCTAATTTTTTTTTGCTTGAGAGTAAATGTACTCTTGGGTCAGATCTTATGGATTACATATGTTTATCATGCTACCCAAACATCAGTCTCCTGTAATGAATGTGTATAGCTCTATATCTAGAACCTAGAATATATCTAGGAATAGTGATGTGAGGGTTATCTGAGCATCAGCCTGTTGTTTACAGGTCAGTGCTTCTCTTGGGGCAGAAATTGCAGAAGTTTCTGACAATCTATAAAATATATTATTGTTATTGTGGCCCTATGTTGTAATTTAACAACCAGTTTTGTACAAAGTTGTGGATCTCCCGTTCTGCTACTATTATTGCATATCATATTAATTTGTTACTGGCTTAATGTATATGAAGCTGACTCTAAGGTAGACACCGTGTCCTCAAGGAATTATAATGCAGCCTAATATGTATTCAGCAATGCTGTTCTCAGGCAGGAGTTGTACTTTTGGTATTTGTCACATTAGCTCATTTAACTGTGGGTAATGCTACTCCCATTTCCATATACTTTCAATCCTATTGCAGTTGCTGCTCTTTGGGAAGGATGTGTATTATATGTGTTATGCTAGTGTAGACTGGTGGTGATGCTCCTCTGTCTCATTCTGTCACATGCAGCCATCAGAGGAACACAGATAATTTTCCAATGAGTCAGTAATCCATTTTTCGGTGCCATTAGTGAACGTCTGTGAGTAACATTTACAAACAAAATTAATACAACTTCAGCCACTGAGTTCTCCTCCTGTCAACCTCTCTCTCTTCACCCTACTAAGTACCAGCTTAGTGCGCATGCGCCAACGTGCATGCTGCCTG
This sequence comes from Siniperca scherzeri, assembly GCA_027580175.1. Taxonomy (NCBI): domain Eukaryota; kingdom Metazoa; phylum Chordata; class Actinopteri; order Centrarchiformes; family Sinipercidae; genus Siniperca; species Siniperca scherzeri. Next base: position 543,538 of record CM050844.1, on the reverse strand, counting down.
TTGCCGTAGCTCCTTCTTATTGTCTTAAGAGTTTCCCCTCGGGGATCAATAAAGTATTTCTGATTCTGATACCTGCCTCTGCTGCTTATAAAACAGATTTATTGCTTTTTTTCTCTAAGGGGGAATCTTCAATCTCCTCACCTACAAAGCTCTTAATGGTCAGGCACCATCGTATCTTAAAGCGCTCATAATACCATATTACCCCATTAGAACGCTGCGCTCCCAGGATGCAGGGTTACTTGTGGTTCCTAGAGTCTCCAAAAGTAGAATGAGAGGCAGAGCCTTCAGTTATCAAGCTCCTCTCCTGTGGAATCAGGTCCCAGTTTGGGTTCGGGAGGCAGACACCATATCCACATTTAAGAGTAGGCTTAAGACTTTCCTCTTTGATAAAGCTTATAGTTAGGGCTGGCTTGGGTGAGTCCTGAACCATCCCTTAGTTATGCTGCTAAAGGCCTAGAATTTGGGCATGGAGTAACAAGTTAGTTCTTAATCTATCAAAAACAAAAAGTATTGTATTTGGATCAAATTTCAGACTTAAACATAAGCCACAGTTAAACTTGTCTGTACAGGGAGTGCCTGTGGAACAGGTAGAGGAAACCAAACTCCTTGGAGTATTATTAGACAGTAGATTGAAGGTCAAAGCTGGTCAAAGCTGTTGCAGCTACGGGGAGAGGTCTGGCAGTATTTTCCACATTGTTCAAACACTAGTTCTTTCTCATTTGGATTACTGTCCAGCAATGTGGTCAAGTGCATCAAATGAAAATTACAGTTAGAAACTAATCATTCACACACACACCGAGGGCACACCTCCGCCGACCTTCCGATTGGTGGACGCTCTACCACTAAGCCACAGTCACCCAGAATGATGATGAATGTGCAGCAGGAGTGCAATTAATAAAGGATTTGACAGAAAAACTGTTTCACATGTATGACCCTATACCAGACATTTCACTGGCTAAAACTGATTCATTATGGGAGGCTCTGGGGTCGTGGGTTAAAACGGTATGGAAGACCACCGATGGCGAGAAACACAATCACCAACTGTGTATTATAACGAACACTTAAAGGCCTAAAAAAGAGGAATTCAATTAGTATTAGAACAAGCAAAACAAACACACATGAACATCATGGCAAGATTGAGCTTACATCTTTTCAGTGTACTGTGTTCCAAAGAGAAAAATAAATAAACAAACAGGCCTGTGAGAAAGAGACAGTGGCATATACAATATACAATACTGTTGGAAATGCCAAATATAACAGATGTACTGTGCTTAACCCAGCTTCTCTCCTCCCAACTGCTAAAGGAGAATCACGAATGTGTTGCAGCAATAACTGAAGTTTGCTGTAACTGCTGAATGCAGAAGTAGGCTGTGCTACTTCCCAAACAAGTAGCTATATGCAAATATGATGCGCATACTAAGAATAATGATCCCATTTCTCAAGGTGCGCAAAATGCAGCAGCAAAATGCAGCAGCAAAATGCAGCAGCAAAATGCGCAGCGAAACTAACATTATCTACTCTACAGTTCACAAGTGTTTCACGGGAAATAACACCAGAGGCAGACCTGCAAGACTTGCAGAGCCAAGCAACACCAGAAGAAAACGCATTTTGGAAAAAGGCACAAGCCTACAACAAAAACAGGGTTTGGTACAGCCCTAATGACAAACCATGTCTGCCTAAATATGTTTCCATTCTATGCAAAAAATGACACATGGTAAAGACTCTGTGCTTTGTGAGATCCATAAAACAGGTGAAAGATTCCCTACCACGAGAGGCCGATGGGAAACTCCATAACCTGATTCTAGGGGACTGTATTGTGGTGAAGGACTCCAGAAGGAAAGGCTGGAGGGCACCTCGGTGGACAGGATACCCGTACCCACATACTCGCTATGATGCTATATGCTTCCAAGATGATTAGGAGGTTTAAACATTGTAAAACGTTAATTGTTGATAGATTGCTCAAGAGATGATAGCAAAAACAGCATAAAGCTGAAGAAGTTGACTAAGGGAAAAATAATGTGTGTATTTTTGTAATGATCAAAGATGTTAAGTTACGGATTTTTTGTGTGAACTTCTGATACTATGCAAGACTCTGTATTTTTGATTTAAGTCAGAATAAAATGCTGAAAGGGGGGAAGTGTGGTGGCAAAAATACAGCAAACACACTGACATGGTCAGTGTATACTCCCATTCCCAGGTAGTGAGTGTGTGTGAATGATTAGTTAGTTTCTTTGGACTGATGGGCAGTTAGTCAGTTAGTTTGCTTTGAGTGGTCAGAAGACTAGAAAGTATGACTTCTAACCAATCAGAATGTCCCAATGAGCAGGCATACAGTACCTTCCTGCTGAATGAGACAGCTCTCTGCAACTGTGATGGTAGTTGTACCTGCTTGCAAGTGTAATAAAGACATCTTCTCTCTCTCTTACAGAAAATTTCACAACAGCAGACTGAAAACCCATAAAAAACAACAACAAAAAATGACTTTCTCTTATTGTTTCTAAACATAGCACTTGACATATTTAATGAAGCTGATGTACTGATGGTTCTTGTAATTTTTGGATTGTATCACATGGTTTAATGCACTTATTGTAAGTCGCTTTGGGGTATCAGCTAAATAAATGTAACATAATGTAATGTAATAAATAAAAAAACACGGTTGGTAGTGTCACAGATACGCCAGGCTTCACCAGCCACCAATCACCCACACCTGCTCCCAATTATACTCCTGCTCCCCATCAGTTCCAATCACAGCCAGCATAAAAGACCTGCACTCACCTCAGTATGTGTCCGACCTCGTTTGAATCCAGGACTCTCTATGTCACTCGGCATATTACCTTTCTCTCCTGTCTTCAGCGTTTCCCTTGTCTCCAGCGTTACTCCTGTCTGCCTCCAGCGTTACTCCTGTCTGCCTCTAGTGCTTCTCCTGTCTGCCTCCAGTGCTTCTCCTGTCTGCCTCCAGTGATCTCCCCGCCTGCCTCCAGTGATCTCCCTCCTACAGACTTCCCTCTCTCCATACCCTCTATCTCGGGCTGTCATTCAATAAAGAACATTCTGGTCCATCTCTGTGTCCCCTGCCTGTATTGTAACAGAAGGTCGGACCTATACCGTAAGGATGACAGCCCGTAGTCCCGATGGCCCCTTCCTGGACCTGGAGAGTCTGGTCCAGCGGTACCTCCTCAACCATCCTTCACCACTTCTGGCGGCTAGCGAGATGGCACAGCCGGGGACCTTCTCGGGCTCAGTGGGGGAGTGCGAGGAGTTTTTGGTGAGGTGTTACCTGGTCTTCCACCTGCATCCATCCCAGTTTCCGACTGAACGGTCCAAGGTAGCCTTCATAGCTCTCCGGCTAGTCAGCCCGGCACTGAGGTGGGCGGGATCCCTATGGGTATGAGACGAGGCAGTCCTCAACTCTTTGGGCTGGTTCGTAACACTCCTCAGGAGGGCGTTTGGCCCGCCAGTCACCAATTGGTCAACCAGCCCTCAGTCCACACCTCTACCGACCCTTCCTCAGCCTGTCAACCCACTACTTGCCTATACCAAAGATCCGCCTCCCAGCTCCTCAACTTCTCCGCTTCCCAGGGGCTCACCTGCTCTGCCTCCCAGCTGCTCACCACCGCTGCCACCAGTCCCTGCTGGATCGCAGCAGCCTCCTCCAGTCCAGTTTCCAGCCCTGAGGCCCCGTCACCGGCTCCCTGTCCTGATGTCCCGTCGCCGGCTCCCTGTCCTGACGTCCCGTCGCCGGGCCCCAGTCCTGACGTCCCGTCGCTGGCCCCCTGTCCGGTCAGCAAGCCTCGAGGGGTTCCCAACCTTGGTCTAGGGCGCAGACCTCCAGAGGGTCCCAGCCTTCATCTTTGCCACTGGCCTCCAGAGGGTCCCAACCTTCGTCTTTGCCACCGGCCTCCGGTGACCTCCCGCCTGTACCACAGGCATTCCACCAGGCCTCCAGATGGGGTTGAACTTAATCTCAAGACGCATGATTGCAGCTCCAACCCTATCAAGCCCCCGGGCCGTCCGCCCAAGGTCCCCAGCTCCTCGTCAGGCCAGTCCCCGGGTCACCCTTGTTCGGCTTTATGACGTCAGCCCGAGACTCCCCAATCCACACAGAACCAAGCTCCTGGTCGTCCATCCGAGGCCTCCCAGCCCCACACCTGCCCAGGCTTCGGCCGGTCGCCCGGATCAGCCCGCTCCCCATGGTGGAGGACGACCACCACACCGGGGGGGGTTTCGGCCCTTGGGAGCTGGCCGTGGATTAAATCAAAAAAAATTTCTTTCTCTTATTGTTTCTAAACATAGCACTTGACATATTTAATGAAGCTGATGTACTGATGGTTCTTGTAATTTTTGGATTGTATCACATGGTTTAATGCACTTATTATAAGTCGCTTTGGGGTATCAGCTAAATAAATGTAACATAATGTAATGTAATAAATAAAAAAACACGGTTGGTACTGTCACAGATACGCCAGGCTTCACCAGCCACCAATCACCCACATCTGCTCCCAATTACACTCCTGCTCCCCATCAGTTCCAATCACAGCCAGCATAAAAGACCTGCACTCACCTCAGTATGTGTCCGACCTCGTTTGAATCCAGGACTCTATGTCACTCGGCATATTACCTTTTTCTCCTGTCTCCAGCGTTACTCCTGTCTGCCTCCAGTGCTTCTCCTGTCTGCCTCCAGTGATCTCCCTCCTACAGACTTCCCTTTCTCCATACCCTCTATCTCGGGCTGTCATTCAATAAAGAACATTCTGGTCCATCTCTGTGTCCCCTGCCTGTATTGTAACAGGTAGATGGCGGTTCACAGAAAAGGACATCTCATTTCTCTAAAAACATGTTTCCTTGTTTCCTCTCTCCTCACATCTTTTCCTGCATCTTTCCTCGCGTCCTCAGTGGGAGGGACTAAGATACAAGGAAAAAACACAAGTGAGGGAAACGAGGAGACAATTACAGTAAGGGGATTGGGATGTACATTGAGAAAATTTGTATTGATTTACTCATCTGGAGTATTTCCCCAAATTACTGTTCCTGTTAGGGATAAACTTGTGTTGGAGAAGTTGAGATGTGAAATCATTTTCCCAGCCTGACTGAAGACCAGGCCGCCTCAAACCAATGACCTGTAGTTGATAATTCAATTTGACTGTCACTCAATTTTCAGAAAAAACCTCCTCAGCTCTTGTTCCATTTGTCAGTTTTTCTGTTTTCACAGGAATATTGTGATGGAAGAAAAGGTCTGATCAGCCCCAAAATCCATGAGGAGCCATTAAGGGGGACATAGTATTCTCTGTAAGAATGTGCATCAGTTTAAATCTTTTCAAGTGTCATCATCCTGCTCACACTTGCTGTGTGAGTGGTGTTACTCAGCCAAGGAGCTTATGTACTGTATTTGCTCTGATTGTCTGGTGATTTCATCCTTGTGCAACATCCTCATTTTTTTTTTTGATTTATGTATTCTCCAAAAACTGTGGCTGCCTATCTACCACTACTTGAATTGTGATGCAGATGTGGATTTTTTTACATTTTCTATCAATAAATAAGAAATATGTAGATGATTGCAATGCTGTTAAAAGGTCAAATGTAATTAATATGGATATTTGTGATTAGTAGTAATTGGGTTAAAAGTGCAAAAACACAAGTATGATCTTTTAATGAGGTGATTAATTAGGTTTGAAAATGTCAACTACATATATGTAGACTTAATCCACAGTAATATTAACTCTATTTGAAAGATTTGATGACTTGCAATAGTTTCAAGAAATTCTTTAAATGTCCTTATTAATATGCACATGTATGCCCCAACCTGCTCCAAACACTTATCACATCATCTGTTCCACAGGGAGAGTCTGGTGCAAGGATTCTCTCATGGACGGTTGATATGAATATAAAAATATGTCCATGCACAGAGAGTGTTCTCAACATTGAATATGACATTTCCTATAAACTCTGTCATGTTTAAATAGTGTATTCCAACAGAACTCTTATGGTAACTTTAAAATTCAGCATTCTCATTTTGTATTGATGTTGATTAGTTGACAAAACAACTAATCTTAATACAGAAATTAAGCTACCACCAATGATAAATAATTTTTATATGTACGTTTCTAGCATACTGTGGCATCAATTGAAAGGTTAAGTACTCATTTTATTTGCAACACAGAGTGGTAAAATTTCTATGAAGCTACTGTACAATAAATTTGTGTAGTTTGATTTGTACTTGACTTTGTCAACTTTTTATGTCAAGTACAAAGACAATAGGCCTCAATCACAAATTATTTATTTTTTTCTCTTAAAGTGGTTCATAAAAACTGAATAAGAGAAAAAGAAGGACATCTACATCTGAACCATGAAGCGTGAGCGGATCTCTCATTGGTTCTTATGCATGTGCAAACCTCTGTGTGTACCTGGAAGTCATGTGAGAGTTCAGGACAGAGGTGACTGTACTGTGGCAGCAGCTCTGTGGGTCTGTCTGGATCAGGACGAAGACGAAGTTTGTTCAGGTCAGTCTCCAAGTCGTCATCCTGGACAGAGAAACACACACACACACACACACACACACACACACACACACACACACGGTGACTCATAGCAAATGTGCCCCAATGTGAAAATCTCTTGACACCAGCCTTTATCAAATCTTCTCTTTAGTGATACATCAGTATTTTCACATCAGCCCATACTACAACACTGAAGCTTTTTTATTGCTGGAATTTCATATCAGGCATTGTTACATTGAAAATGGGCATCAGAACAGATGGAGGGAAACTTAATTATAGACTTAAGGCAAGGACTCAGGAACAAGCTGTTGAAAAGGGAAGCAGACCTCTGAATTACTAGAGAACACTGGACGAGAGTGCAGGGCTCAGGGGGCTGGACCTGGCTAGGGCAGAATGTTCCTTAAGACAGTCCACAAGAAAATGGAGTCAGTTGAGTTGTCCTTTATCATTTCTCTGTGTCTCTGTCACTCACTCTTGTCATTATTTTCTTTATCCCTTCACCTCCTCCTGACCACTCCGTATATCTTGTCTTTCTCCTCTCTTCTCTTTTTCCATCTCATTTGGGTCTCCACCTCTTTTCTCCTCTCTTCCCACCCATCGTTCTTTTCCCCTCCTAATCTGCTCATTACTTTTACCTCTCTGCAAATAATAACACGTTTAGGGAGTGAGTATATCTTCTTTTCAGTCTTAATCAAGCTTATTTTAAGTTTGACTTAATCTATCTTGAATAGATGTGCACTGGCACATGACTGTTCTGGTTTTGACTCTTCCATCGTTTCATGATAAAGAAGAAATGAGAATTAAGTCATCTGCTCAAACAGCTTATGTCTGACACAGCCACAGGCTTTCTGTTTCATTTACATAGGAGGTGTTGCTAAGCAGCACGTTAGCAGAGGAGCAGCTTCAGTGCTCCGTCTGCATATACACAGGATGCGTTCAGGCACAGTATTGAGTGCAGGTCACCTGCGTTTTGCCAGCACTCAGAGCCCAACACACAATCACTGTAGTTACAAGCGTAAAACAGAAGAATTTTTTAAAAATTTTAAAGCAAATTTTATCAAACATAGAACAGAAAATTGTAAAAAAAAAAAAAAAAAAATCCAAGCAAAGCTGAACTTTTAAACTATTACTGAATTCCATCCATCCATCCATTTTCTACCGCTTGGTCCCCGTTAGGGGGTCGCGGGTGACTGGAGCCTATCCCAGTGACTTTGGGCCTTAGGCAGGGCACACCCTGGACAGTGGCCAACTCGTCGCAGGGCGAACACAGACACAGACAAGGACAGACAACCATTCACTCACACATTCATTCAATACGGGCAATTTAGAGTTATCAATTAACCTACACATGCATGTCTTTGGACGGTGGGAGGAAGCCGGAGAACCCGGAGAGAACCCACGGTAACACGGGGAGGACATGCAGACTCCACCCAGAGAGTTAGCCGCTCTGCCACCGTGCACCCCCTATTACCGAATTATTAAAATAATAGTATATACTGTAGAATATGAACTGCATTTTTTTCTTTTTTGAAGTTCCTCATGAGTTTCTGTTGTGCAAATGAAATTTTACACGCATAAGACACAGGGCTGTATTTTTTTATTTTGTCTGACATATTTCATTAATAACCATCAGCTGTTTTTTTCTTCACTGTCAGACGTCTGTCCATGTCATGCTTCGCATGTCAATTTGCTGTCTGAATAAATCTTGCAAACATGAATCTGAATAGCCTTGTTAGCATTAGAGAACTTTTGTTTAGTTTTGGTCTGTTTAACTTAAAATTTGCTCAACATTTGTCCCCCTGGTCATGTGCACCCCCCACAGTGGCTCGATGCCCACGCCCCAGTTTGAGAACCACTACTCTAGTTCAGCATTACAATCTGACCAAAAGAGGTTTCACTAACATTCCCAAATGTATCTTACATTTATCATGCTCGTATTTTTCTGACTTATGCTACTCACATTCAAACTATGTGGCAAGAAGAATTGGAAATGTGATGACTTTGGTGACCACACAGGAGCTCTACAGACAACATGTCACTTGCTTTGAGGTGTGTCCAGTTAAAATGTCACAGCACCAGGTTAACTGACGTCTGTCTTTGTCTGGTATTGAAATAATTTAATGTGTAATGTGCCATGGACACAGTGGGCAGACACAGTGCTCAATTCCGATAAGCCAAACGGGGTTGTGTATTATTTTAAGATAACAGCATGTTTCTGATGTAGTGTTTTCATCCATATTCCAAATTAATATAAGATGGATGTTAACATACATTTCTATCTTTACAGAGAAAACAAAACTAATGACACATGAAATGGAGAGCAGAGGAAGAATGGATTAAAATTAAATTAATCAAGAACTATTTGACAGAATAACTCAACAAAATGAGAGGATAAACATAAAATAACAAAGACATAATCATTTCTAGTGAGTTTCTATTTAAATAGTGTATCACCCTACTATTGTTATTGGTCAAAGTCTGCATTTCACTTAATATGAAAATATCTAATGTGTTTTTGAGGAAGTAATTAAATATAGTCCCTACCATAAAAGCTCAAAGGTAAGTCAAGCCAAACCTGAATCTCTTTTCTCTCAGGCAAAAATAGAAAAGTTACAACTGGATTTTTGCTGGGAGCTGTGACAATAAAAGCATTTGGGCAAAGTGTGTAGATACACCCATGTTACTGATTCACCAAGATGGTGGAACACATATGGAACTTTTTCTGACAAGCTGTATCTGTGGGCATTGTGGGTGCCACTGAGCACCATTGCAGGCATAGTTATTGTCAGTCCCCTGTTGAAAACAAAGAACATCTGTCTTTTCCTGTCTACCACATACGGCCACACTGGGAATGCAGCATTAGTCAGTGACTGAGTCACTGTGTGCTATAAACAAATCCTTCTCTGTACATCATGTCTGTCTACTGAGCAGTGTCTGCCTAACAGTGTGGTGCAGTGACTGTGTGCAGCTTCCTGTCTTGTTGAGTTTTGTCTTCACAGTGAGGTCGCCAGGTTTGGTACCAGTGTGCTCGTACAGTGTTGTACTCATATCTCAACCTGTGCTATATATATATATATATATATATATATATACTATATCAGCTCACACTGTAGATGGGGACGCTGCACAGAAGTACTGGGAGGAGGGATAAACTGTTGTTTATCCATATAGTTCCAGCACATAACTAAAACCCTAAAACCACAAACTGTCATTTTAATGTGCAGTTTTTTGTATACAATTAAGCAAAATGTAAGAGTAAGGCAACCTTAGAGGTGCTGGTACAAAGAGGAAATGAGCCAATTTTCCACATCAGCATGTGTTTCCAGGTGTTGGAAAAGTTGTATAAGGCTTGTGTGTCTCCAGAGGGATGTGTGAAGCTTGATAAATGTTCTTAAGTGATGTCACTTAAGTCATGATTGGTTGGGGAAGAAGACTACAAGTTTGAAAATGTTGGTGGTCAAGTTGCATTGTGGGTAATGTAGGCGCCAGGTTTTGACAAGGAAGAATGGGGGCAACTGTGGTTTAGTGGTAGAGGGTCATCTACCAATCAGAAGGTTGGTGGTTCAATCCCGGCTTCCCACATATTAAGGTGTTCTTGGGCAAGACACTGAACCCCGAATTGCTCCCGAGGGCTGTGCCTTCGGAGTGTGAATGATTTACTTTCTTTGAACTGATTGTATCTGGGGTGAATGTGATATATAGGTGAAGCGCTTTGAGTAGTTGGAAAAGACTAGCAAGGCACTATATAAGTACAGTCCATTTACCAAGAACAATGATGACTTTCAGATATGAGACATTGTATCAATCTTTTACTTTTACTCTTCAAAAAAAAGCAAATAACCATATTTCCCAGAATGTCAAGTTATTCTTTTAACATTACTAGTTTGTAACTGTAATACTGGGAACCAATACCATTAATCTTATTACTTCTGGAGTGTTGGGAAAGCTGTATTGGAAAAAAGACTGATCTGCTTCCCGTTACAGACCAAAGTCAGGCTAATGTTCCAACACAAGTATGTCTGATTAATGCCTGTTATTTTCATTTGGTTTTGCAGCAGTCTGCAAACTCAAGTGAGGTGAAAAAGGCAGCAAGACCTGAAACTACACCCTTGTAGGGAGCATCTGGTGCACTCTGAGATGAAAATAGAGGGAAAAGATACATGTTCAGTTTCTTTATTACAGATGCTGTGGGTATCTTGCTAGAGGTAAAAAAAAAAAAAGAAAAAAAGAAAACAGTACCGTGGTACAACCCATGGTATATCCATTCACTGTGCTGAGCAGACAGACTGGAACAGTGGTCATTGACCTTTTCCAAGCAAACATCCCTTTTCATGTCCAAATGTCACAAACATTAGCCCACAGACACTCATATCATGCCATGAGCAACAGAAAAACCCATCATCAACTTCAGTGACAAATATAATGCATTTCCTATTTCACAATAAAAATCTCCATGCAATTTCTCTATGCAAAGCTTTCAAAGTGAAACAAGAGCAGCAGGAAGTGAACATACAACTGGAAATAACAACAAAATGACCCACATGAAACTTCAAGATATTGAAAACGCCATCAATCAAAATCACTTCTGGGACAACAAACTTCAACACAAAGCAAACACAAGCACTACCCATCCAAAATGGTGACATCTGGAGAGCACATTTTAAAAAACTGTACAAAGACATACCAATAAATCTAACTAATCCAGATCAATGTATTATAGAAGAAAAGAAAAGAAAAAGAAGACATAATTAAAGACAACCAAATCCCCCTTGATTTCCCAATTACTTGGGAAGAACTGACCACACCGACAAAGTCTCTCCAGCCAAGAAAAGTTTGTGGTCCAGACAGCATTAAAAATGAAATGCTCAAATGCAGCACCCCAGAGATGCAGGCTGCAATGCTGAAGTTGTTCGATATCGTATTACAGTCAGGATGTTTTCCAGACATCTGGTGCAAAGGGATCCTTTCCCCTCATTCATAAGAGTGGGGACAAATGAGACCCTGGTAACTACCGTGGCATCTGTGTCAGCAGTTGTCTAGGTAAACTATTCTGTAGTATTCTAAATAAAAGAATACTAGATTTCCTTTAAGAACATGGCATCTTGAGTAAAAATCAAATTGGCTTCCTCCCAAAACACAGCACCACTGACCATGTATATACCCTTCATCATCATTATCATTATTATTATCTTCTTATCTTATTTATCTGTATATATTTTAATAGCACAGTCCTTCTGTTTATGGATGTTTTTTATTTCACCCATGTTTTGGCAATGTTAATGTCTGTTTCCCATGCCAATAAAGCCCATGAATTGAATAGACAAGGAGGAAATGGCTGTGTAGCAGGAAAAAGTTAAATACTTTCCTCCCTTTCATATGTTTGTAGTCCTGTTCCTTTTTTTCCTCCCACTAGTACCTCCTTATACCTGTTCTGTCACAATGTCAGCCAATTCCTAGACTCTCCTTTTCCTTTTTCTCCCCTTGCCATGTACTAACACTCCTGTTGTTTCAGATCCTTCCACACCCGCATTCCCCATCACCTGACCTCCCCCACCCACCTGCACACCTATTCTCACTTCCCCATCATCCCAGTAACATATACCAGCCCACTTCCATTAATTCCCCCCAGATCTTCTATTGTGCTTCTGCCTTAGCATTCCAGCTATGTTCTGTGCCTGCCTGAGTTTTGTCTGTTATGACCCCGTCTGCCTTAGACTTGTGTTCTCTAACCTGATCCCCTATTGGAAAAGTTGGCCTCATCTCTCCTGCCTGCCTGGTTTTGACCTTGAGTAAACTTGAACTTTTTATTTTACAGGCCTAGTCTCACAGTCGTGCTTTTGGGTTCAAACTTGCTTTTACTGAGCCTTTAACTGTTCTAATTTTTCTTCCCTTTCCTTTCCTCCATTGTTCTTTCCATCCATCTCTCGAGCCTCACACTGCTCCACTTGTCCCATCATTCCAGCTTCCATTTCACTTCTCCTTATCGCTGCACCTCAGCTTTTGTAGTGTCTGTCACTCCCTCCTTAGCTTCCTCAGATTCTGCTTTCTCATTTTAAATCCTTCTCTGTTCTCTTGACTTTTTCATCTGCCCAACCTCTTCTTTCATCCACTGCCCCCACAGCTACTCTCCCTCAATTTCTCCCAAGACGCTCTCTCCATACTGGGACCGCCTACACTCTGTTTTCCCTTTCATTATTTCTCTATCCCATCGTGTTTTTCATCTTTCTCTACCTCTTCCCTCCCTGCCCTACCTCCATCCCTTCCAAAATATTATCTGTGTTCCTCTCCTCTCTGGTACTCCCCAGGCCTCCTCTCCTCAATGCAGTTGATTGTTACTGAAATTATTAGCTTGTATTATTTGTTTTTTCTCATTTGCCCTTGTCTAAACACACAGGTTTGTTCTTTTGGCAGTTGGAATGATATCCTATAAAATCCATTTTCCTCATCATATCCACAGAACAGATACAGCCCTATTGTTGCCAGCATTATTACAGTTTTGTATTTTTATCAAATAACAACAACATTGCCACGACCCATATTTGGTTAGGTTTTTGTTTTTTATGGGGAAACATTAGAGGTGGTTCAAAATGTTTCAACTTGAATGAAAAAGTTGCACTTATTCTGAAGTTTTATGACTCCAATCAGTGAACATACAAAGATAAGGAGAGGAGTCAGATCTTAGATCAGTCAGAGGCTGAGCTGTAACACACAAACAAGCTCTCCCCACACACTATCGGTGCATACATTGCTAGCCATAGCAACAACTAACATTCGTACAGTCAGTGTATTGACTGTTTGGGTCAAGTAAACACTGACAAAACATTCCAGCAGTCAAACTTGGACAAATAACTAATCTGAGCTACTTCAGATCTTTTATTTTCAAACAAATGAAAGAATTTAAAACATAAATTCAGACCATCATTGACTGCAAAGGATCTGACACCAAATATTAAAAATCATGACTTTTTAAAGTTTTAAAGTAATATATTAAGTCTAAATGTATTAAAAGGGCTACAATTCCTACACATGGATGGAAACACCCTCAAATTAGAATCAGAATTAAGACTTACATCTCAAAGTTCAAATCCAGTGCACTGGAGGAAAGAGAGAACACAATGAAACATATCTCCTGTCTCCTAATACTTACTGTTGGGATTTACAATGGTTAAAGGGGCACCATATAGAGAAGTGTCACAGGGCCACTAAGTGTTAAAAGCTATTCTAAATAAGTTTGGCTTTGAACAAAGGCAGGTCAGTGATGGAACGTAAGTCAATGGGCAGAGAGTTCCAGAGTTTCGGACCGGCCACTGCAAAAGAACGGTCGCCCCACTGTTTGCACCGGGACCGGGGGACCTCCAGCAGATGTTGCCCAGCAGATCGTAGAGCTCTGCAGGGTCGGTGAGGGCTCAAAATCTCACACAAATAGAAAGGTGCAAGGCCATTGACTGCATTAAAAACAAATGTCAAAATTTTAAAATGAATTCTGAACTGGACAGGGAGCCAGTGCAGGGAGTATAGGACAGGTGTGATGTGCTCGTGTTTCCGACTGTTAGTGAGCAGGCGGGCCGCAGCATTTTGCACAAGCTGCAAACGGTGAAGACCAGCTTGGTTAACAGCTTGGTTAAATTACTCACTCTTGTGCAACATTAAAGAAGCCAGAATAATTACACACAAGCATTTATTTAAAATATAATAAAAGCAAAAACACACAATATGAAGACTAACTCTAAATACACTAAACTACAGAACAAAGGTGGGGTGTGTGTGTGTGTGTGTGTGTGTGTGTGTGTGTGTGTGTGTGTATGTATTCCAAAATGGCTGCATGGGAAAGCACATCACAATAATAAAACTCAATGAACCAAATCAATACATATACATTCACAAAAGTAACAGTCCTGTGCTTAGCCTTGTACTCTGCTATGTCATGTTATGCCCAGTTATATGCTCAGTGGTTACGTTACCAGTGCATGGGAAAAGGCAAAAAAGTTTGCCTTGCTGTACTGCTCCGTTTGCTGGCGGTTCTGTGGTGGATTAGCCAGGTAGAGAAGAATTTGTAATTCCGTTGTGGAAAAGTCCTTGCTGTGCAGTGTCCGTTTGTGCAGATGGAGATCGTTCCGTTCTTTGTTCTCCTTACAGTTAGCTTGGTGCTAACTTCCTTAGTTGCTTCTTAAAGTTAGCTGGCAGACTTTGTGTAGTAGCCGTTGGCGTTAACTAAGCTTTGTTACAGAAATCTTACACAGGATCTGACAACGCTGCTTTAGATCAGAGAGAGAGTTCAGTTCTGCTGTGGGTCTGCTGGTTAGCAGGCCACACTGATCACAGGTCACATGTTAGACTGACTAACGGTAGCTATAAGCTGGACCCGTGAGGGAAGTTCCCACCTACAGTAGGTGTGAATACCTGGAGGATTGTGGGGGACTGAGTTCAATGGTGTGAGGTCTGAAGGATTGTGGGAAACTGAGTTTTATGGCTTTCCTTTGTTTACAGAACAAAATAACATGCAGTCTCATAATAAAAAGTTCAGTTAAGTGCCACAAATGAACAGATTCATCTGTGGAGAGTCAGTGGTCCCAACACTTACATTTACCTTGTACTTTGTGAGCAGTCTTTTTTTTGTGAGTCAGTGTATTAAATAATGGCTTTACTGTGAAAGAGGTCTTGAAATTAGGATTTCGTTGCAGGTGGAGAGTTTTTGTTCCAAATAACATTCCACAAAGTGAGTTTTGGAAGTCGGAAATTGGAAGCACCTGGTATTTACAGCTGGCACAAACACTAAGTCATTAGCATACACTGATCAAAGGCCTAACGGCCCCAGCTGACAACAGCGTAGGCAGGGCTTTGTATGAGCAAAGTGGCATTTACATCAGAAGCACACAAGTATTCCGCTCACCTGAGCATGTGTGGACTTTGATAAATTTGCTGTGAACTGCACTGAAGTACAGTAGTCTTTGCTGTCGTGAGGCAATTGGTGCCTAGGTGTAAGTGAGATGGGGGACACTAGAGGGTGGCAGAGCATTAGCATAGTACTGCCGGCCTGAT
Source organism: Siniperca scherzeri (assembly GCA_027580175.1). Taxonomy (NCBI): domain Eukaryota; kingdom Metazoa; phylum Chordata; class Actinopteri; order Centrarchiformes; family Sinipercidae; genus Siniperca; species Siniperca scherzeri. The sequence goes on along the minus strand of CM050844.1, from coordinate 528,005 downwards.
TTCCAATATGGCAATGAAATTAGCATTTACAGTATATATACTAGTTATCATGAATTCAATTTTATTTATATAGCAGAAGTTGTCTCATTGCACTTTTCCTATAGAGCAGGTCTAGACTGTACTCTTTATAATATTATTTACACAACAAATCCCACTGTGAGCAAATCAGGACTGGATCTGACCAGTAATCAAATCATGAGCTAACACTTTACTTGCACTGCATGACAACTCAGAGTTGAGACCAGGAGGCAGAGTTGCAGTCCTACACGCTTCTCTGCGCTTCCGGAGCAGTTATCCACCCAAGACTCCTTAGTGACGGTGTCTGCCCCCCCCCCACCACTTAAATTAATAAAATCAGAAAGTTAACAGAAGAGGAGTTATACATAAAAACCTAAACAAAAATGCTGAAATAGCATCTGTGTCATCTAAAGCTGTACTAGTGAACAATTTAATATCAGAGTATCATATTGACTTATTTTGTCTTACTGAAACGTGGCTGGGTCATGAAGAATATGTTAGCCTAAATGAATCCACTCCGCACAGTCATATTCTTCTTTTCCTTTCGGCTGTTCCCTTTCAGGGGTTGCCACAGCGAATCATGTGCCTCCATCTAACCCTGTCCTCTGCATCCTCTTCACTTACGCCAATTAACTTCATGTCCTCTCTCACTACATCCATAAATCTCCTCTTTGGTCTTCCTCTAGACCTCCTGCCTGGCAGCTCCAACCTCAGCATCCGTCTACCAATATATTCACAGTCTCTCCTCTGAACATGTCCAAACCACCTCCATCTGGCCTCTCTGACTTTATCTCCGAAACATCTAACATGAGCTGTCCCTCTGATGTACTCATTCCTGCTCCTGTCCATCCTCGTCACTCCCAAAGAGAACCTCAACATCTTAAGCTCTGCTACCTCCAGCTCTGCCTCTTGTCTTTTCTTCAGTGCCAGTGTCTCTAAGTTGTACAACATCGCTGGTCTCACCACCGTCTTGAACACCTTTCCTTTCATTCTTGCTGATACTCTTTTATCACACAACACACCTGACACTTTTCTCCACCCGTTCCAACTTGCTTGCACTCGCCTCTTCACCTCTTTTCCACAGTCTCCATTGCTCTGAACCGTTGACCCTAAGTTCTGCACCTTCTTCACCTCTGCTCCCTGTAACCTCACCGTTCCACCTGGGTCCCTCTCATTGACACACATGTGTTCTGTCTTACTGCGGCTAAGCTTCATTCCTCTGTTTTCCAGAGCAGACCTCCATCTCTCTAGATTTTCCTCCACCTGCTCCCTGCTCTCACTACAAATCACAATGTCATCCGCAAACATCATAGTCCATGGAGATTCCTGTCTAACCTGTCACCCTGTCCATCACCAGAGCAAACAAGAAGGGGCTCAGAGCTGATCCTTGATGCAGACCCACCTCCACCTTGAACTCCTCTGTCACACCTACAGCACACCGCACCACGGTCTTACAGCTCTCATACATGTCCTACACCACTCTAACATACTTCTCTGCCACTCCAGACTTCCTCATATAATACCACAGCTCCTCTCTCGGCACCCTGTCATACGCTTTCTCTAAATCTACGAAGACACAATATAACTCCCTATGACCTTCTCTGTACTCCATCAGCATCCTCAAAGCAAATACTGCATCTGTTGTACTCTTTCTAGGCATGAAACCATATTGCTGCTCACAAATGCTCACCTCTGCCCTTAGCCTAGCTTCCACTATTCTTTCTCACAATTTCATTGTATGGCTCATCAGCTTTATTCCTCTGTAGTTGCCACAGCTCTGCACATCTCCCTCGTTCTTAAAAATTGGCACCAGTACACTTCTCCTCCATTCCTTGGGCATCCTCTCACTCTCCAAGATCTTGTTAAACAAACTAGTCAGAAACTCTACTGCCACCTCTCCTAGACACTTCCATACCTCCACAGGTATGTCATCAGGACCAACTGCCTTTCCACTCTTCATCCTCTTCAACGTCCTCCTCACTTCACTCTTGCTAATCTTTGCTACTTCCTGCTCCACACCAGTCACCTCTTCTACTCTTCGTTCTCTTTCGTTTTCCTCATTCATCAACTCTTCAAACTACTCCTTCCATCTTCCCATCACACTCCTGGCACCTGTCAATACATTTCCATCCTTATCTTTAATCACCCTAACCTGCTGCACATCCTTCCCATCTCTATCTCTTTGTCTAGCCAACCTGTACAAATCCACCTCTCCCTCTTTAGTGTCCAACCTAGCATACAAGTCCTCATATGCTCTTTGTTTGGCCTTTGCCACCTCTACCTTCACCTTACGCTGCATCTCCCTGTACTCCTGTCTACTCTCTTCAGTCCTCTCAGTGTCCCACTTCTTCTTAGCTAACCTCTTTCTCTGTATACACTCCTGCACTTCCTCGTTCCACCACCAAGTCTCCTTGTCCACTTTCCTCTTTCCAGATGACACACCGAGTACCCTCCTACCTGTCTCCCTGATCACAGTAGCTGTAGTGGTCCAGTCATCTGGGAGCACTTCCTGACCACCCAGAGTCTGTCTCAGCTCCTCCCTGAAAACTACATGACATTCTTCCTTTTTTAACTTCCACCACTTCGCCCTCTGCTCTGCCTTTGTCCTCTTCATCTTCCTCACCACCAGAGTCATTTTACACACTATCATCCTGTGTTGTCTGGCTACACTCTCCCCTACCACTACTTTACAGTCACTGGTCTCTTTCAGATTACAACGTCTACACAAGATGTAGTCCACCTGAGTGCTTCTACCTCCGCTCTTATATGTCACCCTATGTTCCTGCCTCTTCTGGAAGAAAGTGTTCACTACAGCCATTTCCATCCTCTTTGCAAAGTCTACCACCATCTGTCCTTCTGCGTTCCTGCCCTGAAGACCAAACCTGCCCATCACATTCTCATCACCTCTGTTCCCTTCACCTACATGCCCATTGAAATGACTGCACCAATCACCACTCTCATTCGAAAGCCTTGTTCTTAGTCTTTCACACCCAACCTGGAAAACACGACAGCCAATTTTATTTGTTACAGTGTACTGCACTCCTGGTCCTTATTCTGAGTTTTTATCAAGTTTAGTCCTTAAAACAGATAAAGTGGTTATTGTAGGTTATTTCAATATTCATGTGGACGTTGAAAATGATAGCCTTAGTACTGCATTTATCTCATTATTAGATTCATTTGGCTTTTGTCAGAGTGTACATGAAGCCACTCACTGTTTTAACCACACCCTCAACCTTGTTCTGGTATATGGCATTGAAATTGAACATTTAATAGTCTTTCCACAGAATCGAGACGGTGTAGTCCCTCATTTGTACAGGAGTGTTCCATTGTAGAAAAGGTTTCAGTCGTAGTCATCTGGACAATGTTTTCAAATTCAAGACGTTTCGGCTCCCATCCGGAAGTCATTCTCAATTGTGCAAATGGTTCAAGAACTCAGAAATTAAAGCTACTCTGTGTTGCTTAAGCCCTGCCCTCAGGGAGGAATCTTCCTGAGTGCTGTTTACCCTGCCTAGTTTCACCTGAAACTGACCTTCTTTGTTTCCATGATGGCCCAGTAATCAGGCCTATTGTTTTCTGGCTGTACCTCCCTCATCACTGTTAAGTCCCTGATTAGCATATGATTGGCTTGACCAAGGTGTTAATACACTGTGGTAAACGTTGGGCAGATTGAATCTCAGACCACCATTTCTGTTCAAAGAGGGGTTTTCTTTTTTCACAAAAATGGCTTCTTTGACTCCACTTTCAAACCAAGTCTTCTCTCTACTTAGAATCTTCACCTCACTGTCTTCAAATGTGTGGTTTTTAGCTTTTAGATGCAAATGCACGGCGCTCTGCAATCCCAAGTTAGCGTGTTAACTTGGGATTGCTCCAATTAGGGCAGGGCTGAGGGCAGGGCTTAAGCAACACAGAGTAGCTTTAATTTCTGAGTTCTTGAACCATTTTCACAATTTAGAATGACTTCCGGATGGGAGCCGAAACGTCTTGAATTTGAAAACATTGTCCAGATGACTACGATTGAAACCTTTTCTACAACTTTCCACAGAATCCTTATTTATTGGACCATTATTTAATAACTTTTGAACTGCTATTACTGGACTACACGCCATTAGGCAAAAATTCTTACTCTAGCTGTCTATCTAGCCTAGGCCTATCATGGCCTATCATGGCCTAGTGCGCATGCGCCAGCCCGCATGCTGCCTGTTGCCGTAGCTCCGTCTCGTCGTCTTACTTTTTCCAACTTTTAACTTTCCTTTTTCTTCCAAACTTGAGTAACTTGTGTGTAAGTGTAATTTAAACTACGCTCTTTACGAAAATGAGAGTAGAAAGTGTTTTTGTACTTTTTTTCGCCGTGGAACTTCTTCTTCTGCTACTCGGTCAGTGCACCGCTGCAGACCGAGCCGGGCAGCATGGCGCCCAGGACAACCGATGTCCCCACTGAGATCTGGAGGAGAACACACCGAGGATGCAGAGGTGGAACGAAGCGGCGAGGAAAGAGAGAGGGGTGCAGACAAAAGAGACTTAAGAATAAGAGATTTAAGCCATGTCTGCCTTCTCTCGTCATGGGCAACGTGAGATCGCTGGCGAATAAAATGGACGAGGTAACGGCGTTAGCCCGGAGTCAGACGGAGTTTCGTGAGTGTAGTTTGATGTGCTTCTCAGAGACATGGCTACACCAGGATATCCCGGACCATAACGTTTCCGCCGACAGGGATCACACTGGGAGCGGTAAGCGGAAAGGTGGTGGGCTTGCTGTTCTAGTTAACAACAGATGGTGTAACCCTGGTCACGTTACTATCAAGCAGAGTATCTGTAGCCCAGACATTGAACTGTTAGCTGTGGGACTCCGGCCATATTATCTGCCACGTGAATTTTCACATGCCATTGTTGTGGCTGTTTACATCCCCCCCTCTGCTAACCCGGCTTCGGCGTGCAACGCCATTCACACCGCTATAGCACATCTCCAGACTCAACACCCGAGTGCACTCATATTAATCTGGTGACTTCAACCATGTCAGTGTTTCAAAAACACTGACTAATTTCACCCAGTATGTGAATTGTCCTACTAGAGAGGAGAGGACACTGGACCCGCTGTATGCTAACGTTAAGGATGCATACAGCTCTTCCCCCCTCCCCCCTCTGGATAGGTCAGACCACAACCTGGTTTACCTTAAACCCTGCTATGTGCCTCTGATTAAAAGGCAGCCTGTGACCACAAGGACAGTGAGGAGATGGTCAGGGGAGGCCTACGAGACACTGCAGGAATGTTTTGAGGTGACAAACTGGGATGCACTCTGTGAGCCTCATGGAGAGGACATTGATGGGCTCACTGAGTGCATTACTGGCTACATTAACTTCGGTGTGGACTGCAATGTCCCAACCAAGATGGTCCATTGTTATCCAAATAAGAAACCGTGGGTGACAAAGGACATCAAGGACATTCTGAATGCCAAGAGGAGGGCCTTTACTGATGGTAATAGGGAGGAGGTGAGGGCAATCCAGGCTGACCTGAAGTTGAAAATCAGGGAAGCCAAGGAGAAGTACAGGAGGAAGCTGGAGCGGAATCTCCAGCAGAATAACATGAGAGAGGTCTGGAGCGGCATGAAGACCATCACTGGCTTCAGACCGACTGGCAGCAGAGGAGTTGAAGGCAGCTTGGACAGGGCCAGCGAACTTAATCTGTTCTTTAACAGATTCGACACACCGGCTCCTGCTCATCCCCCCTCTAACTCAGCTGCTGTCGGCCCTCAAGCTCCTCTGAGTACTCTGCTCCCCCCGTCCCCATCAGGCTAACGGCCCTCTCCAGACCGACGACTCCCCCCCTCCCCCACCTGTAACTTCTGCTGTGTGCCTGACTGCTGACCAGGTGAGAGGACAGCTGATGAAGCTCCACTCAAACAAGGCTGCAGGCCCCAATGGCGTTAGCCCCGGGGTCCTAAAAGCCTGTGCCCCCCAGCTATGTGGAGTCCTTCAACATGTCTTCAACCTGAGCCTGAATCTTCAAAGGGTCCCCATTCTGTGGAAGACATCTTGCCTCGTTCCTGTGACGAAGACGCCGCGTCCCAGTGGCTCCAAGGACTACAGACCGGTGGCACTGACCTCCCACATAATGAAGACCCTAGAGAGACTGGTGCTGGAACAGCTGCGGCCCATGGTCAGACCCCTCCTGGACCCCCTTCAGTTCGCCTACCAGCCCCGGCTGGGAGTTGAGGACTCCATCATCTTCCTGCTCAACCGCATCCACACCCACCTGGACAAGCCGGCAAGCACAGTGAGGATCATGTTTTTTGACTTCTCCAGTGCTTTCAACACCATCCTGCCTGCCCTGCTGGGTGAGAAACTGGCAGCAATGCAGGTGGATGCCCCCCTTGAGTCCTGGATTGTGGACTACCTGACTGGCAGACCACAGCACGTGCGCCTTCAGCACTGTGTGTCGGACAGCGTGGTCAGCAACACTGGGGCCCCTCAGGGGACTGTCCTCTCTCCCTTCCTCTTCACCATCTACACCACGGACTTCAGCTACCACACAGAGTCCTGTCACCTTCAGAAGTTTTCTGATGACTCTGCTGTGGTGGGAAGTATCAGCGGTGGTGATGAGACGGAGTACAGGGCTGTGGTGGGGAACTTTGTTTCATGGTGTGAGCAGAACCATCTGCAGCTCAATGCGACAAAGTCTAAAGAGCTGATTGTGGATCTATGGAGGGCCAAGACACCAGCGACCCCGGACATTGTGGAGGATTACAAGTACCTGGGAGTACACTTGGATAACGAACTGGACTGGACCAAGAACACTCAGGCTGTTTACAGGAAGGGCCAGAGCCGCCTCTATTTTCTGAGGAGGCTGAGGTCCTTCAACATCTGCCGGACAATGCTGAAGATGTTCTATGAGTCTGTGGTGGCCAGTGCTATCCTGTATGCTGTTGCATGCAGTGGCAGCAGGTTGAAGGTAGCAGACACAAACAGACTCAATAAACTGATCCGTAAGGCCAGTGACATTGTGGGGGTGGAGCTGGACTCTCTGGCGGTGGTGTCAGACAGGAGGATGCTGGCCAAAGTGCACACCATCTTGGACAGTGTCTCCCACCCGCTCCATGACGTGCTGGTCAAGCAAAGGAGCACCTTCAGCGGAAGACTCATCCCACCAAAAAGCACCACAGAGCGCCACAGGAAGTCATTCCTGCCTGTGGCCATCAAACTCTTTAACTCCTCCCTCTAGGGGCTAGTCTGTATGACCCTAGGTCACTACACTGGACATTGATCATTACATCTCCGCCATTATTGAAAATTGTGCAATATTTTGTGTGCTACTCCCGTGCAATATTAGTTTTGCCATGTTAGTTTTTCTTATTTATTGTTATCGGTATTATATACCTCCATTACTCTCGACAGTACATGCACCGCTGCTTATTACTTACTTAGTTATTCTGTTACATTGTATTATTATACTTTACTATCATCATCAACCGGTAAACCCACTTGGTACTTGACACTTAGTTTATCTTATACTTATACCGACCTGTTACTTAATTTATTTTCTGACCGGTTTTATAGTGTTTATAGTTTTTTTAGTGTTTTATTGTGTATCATATTGTTTGCTTACTTTCTCCTGAGTGCACTGACGTAAAGGCAAGCTACTGTAACAAAGAGTTTCCCTACGGGGATCAATAAAGTATTTCTGATTCTGATTCTGATCTGATATTGCTGTGGCTAGATTCAAGGAAGCGATCCCATCTGCATTTAATTCAATGTTATATCTCAATAAAACAGAGGACTCCTATATTAATTTCAGCCCCTCCCAAATTGACCATCTAGTTGATAGCGCTGCATGCTCACTGCGAACGACACTTGATTCTATCGCTCCTCTAAAATAATAAAACAAAGGTTAGCTCCATGGTATAACCCCCAAATTAAAGCAAACATCACGAAAACTTGAAAGGAAATGGTGTTTCAACAACCTGGAAGAATCCCGTTTAGTCTGGCAAGATAGTCTTAAAACATATAGGAAGGCCCTCCGTAATGCCAGAGCAGCTTACTACTCATCATTAATAGAGGAAAATAAAAACAACCCCAGGTTTCTTTTCAGCACTGTAGCCAGGCTGACAGAGAATCACAGCTCTACTGAACCATGTATTCCTATAGCTCTTAGTAGCAACGACTTCATGAGCTTCTTTAATGATAAAATTTTAACTATTAGAGAAAAAATTCATCAAGTCCTGTGCTATGCTGACTTGTCTTCAAACACAGGAACCTTGGAAACAGCTGTAGAGCCTGATGTGTGTTTTGGCTGCTTTGCTCTTGTCAACCTTCTTCAGCTGACTTTGACGATTAATTAATCTAAGCCATCAACCTGTCTCTTAGACCCCATTCCATCTAGGCTGCTTAAAGATGTTTTACCCTTAATTAGCACTTCTTTACTGGATATGATCAATCTGTCTTTATTAACAGGCTATTTGCCACAATCCTTTAAAGTAGCTGTAATTAAGCCGCTTCTTAAAAAGCCCACTCTTGATCCTGGGGTTTTAGCCAACTATAGACCTATATCTAAGCTTCCCTTTCTTTCTAAGATCCTTGAGAAAGCAGTCACCAATCAGTTGTGTGACTTTCTAAAAAACAATAGTTTATTTGAGGATTTTCAGTCAGGGTTTAGAGTGCATCATAGCACAGAGACAGCACTGGTGAAAATTACAAATGACCTTTTAATTGCATCAGACAATGGACTTGTCTCTGTACTTGTCTTGTTAGATCTTAGTGCTGCATTCGACACCATTGACCATCACATCCTATTACAGAGACTGGAACATGTAATTGGCATTTAAGGAACCGCACTAAGCTGGTTTAAATCCTATCTATCAGATCAATCTCAGTTTGTACATGTTAACGGTGAGTCCTCCGTGCATGCCAAAGTTAGTCACGGAGTTCCACAACGTTCTGTGCTTGGACCAATTCTATTTACCTTATATATGCTTCCTCTAGGCAGTATTATTAGGAAGCACTCCATAAACTTTCATTGCTAAGCAGATGATACCCAATTATATCTATCGCTCAAGCCAGATGAAACTAACCAGTTAACTAAACTTCAGGCATGCCTTAAGGATATAAAGACCTGGATGACCTGCAACTTTCTGATGTTAAACTCTGACAAAACTGAAATGATTGTACTTGGCCCAGAACACCTCTGAGACAAATTATCTAAAGATATAGTTACTCTAGATGGCATTGCCCTGGCCTCCAGCAGCACCGTAAGGAACCTCAGAGTTATCTTTGATCAGGATTTATCCTTTAACTCCCACATGAAACAAACTTCTAGGACTGCCTTCTTTCACCTACGTAACATTGCAAAAATCAGGCACATCCTGTCTAAAATTATGATGCCGAAAAATTAGTGCATGCATTTGTTCCTTCTAGGCTGGACTACTGCAATTCCTTATTATCCGGCTGCCCAAATAAGTCCCTTAAGACTCTCCAGTTGATCCAGAATGCTGCGGCACATGTACTGACAAAAACTAGGAAAATAGATCATATTTCTCCAATACTAGCTTCTCTGCACTGGCTCCCTGTAAAATTTAGAATAGAATTTAAAATCCTTCTCCTCACCTACAAAGCTCTTAAAGGTCAGGCACCATCATATCTTACGATCTCATTATACCATATTATCCGACTAAAACACTGCGCTCTCAGGATGCAGGGTTACTTGTGGTTCCTAGAGTCTCCAAAAGTAGCACAGGAGCCAGAGCCTTCAGTTATCAAGCTCCTCTCCTGTGGAATCAGGTCCCAGTTTGGGTTCGGGAGGCAGACACCATCTCCACATTTAAGAGTAGGCTTAAGACTTTCCTCTTTGATAAAGCTTATAATTAGGGCTGGCTCGGGTGAGTCCTGAACCATCCCTTTGTTATGCTGCTATAGGCCTTGACTGCCGGGAGACTTCCCATGATGTACCTCTTTCCTCTGTCCTTCTCTGCCTCTCCATCTGTATGCATTTTTATCTCATTACTGCATGTTACTAACTCGACATCTTCTCTCTTCCGTATTTCTGTGCTTTCTCGTTTCTCTCCTCTCTCCTTCTTTCGCTTTCAGCAGGTATTTCTGCCTCCGGAGCTGCGGGGTCTGGGTCTGTGGTTGTGGGCCACCTGCTGCCCCCGTGTTCCTGCTCGACAACTGCTACTACAGTTGTTGTTATTGGCTCTGTTACTGATGCTGACATTATTCTTCCTACAGCTGTCATTCCTATTATTACTAATTTATTAATATTAACACTATAATTACTATTCTACTATACGCCCACCACTGAGTCTGGTTCTGTCCAAGGTTTCTGCCTGTTAAAAGGAAGTTTTGTCTTGCCACTGTCGCCAAATGCTTGCTCATGGTGGGATTTGTTGGGTCTCTGTAATTAATATTATAAAGAGTACGGTCTAGACTATAAGAAAAGCGCAATGAGATAACTTCTGTTATGAATTGGCGCTATTTAAATAAAATTGATTTGAAAATAAAATTGAATTGCACTGTTACACCTTACCTGTATCTACCTCAGTATTATATTTCATATTATATTTCATTTTATTCTATTTTTTTTTTATATTTTAACATTTGCATTATATGTCTTGTCTAAGTTGGTTTGGTTTGGTTTTTCAAATTTCTCATCTACATGTACATTTTGTATGAGCACTGTTAGACGGAGCCTGATAACAAGAATTTCATTGCCAACGACTGCTTCACTGTAATTGTTGTGCATATTAGTGATGTTATGTTCGTGAGCGATCCGATTCTTTTCAACACCTCTTTGGTACTAACAAAGGGAACCGAGTCGTAACTGGTGAGAGCGTTTTTTTTTCATCGTTGTGCCCAAATATCACTGCCTGCCCCAAATCTTCCTTTATGTGAACAGTAATACAAGACAATATGAGTAATGTAGTGCTGCTGAACCTAGTCCACACATGCAAAATAAAATTACATTAGTGGGATGTCTAAGTTTTAATCTGATCCAAATCTTACCTTATTATTATCCTAGTGACTATTTCGCAGATATACCTACTAACCCCCGCCCCCTTAACAAAAAAAAGAAAAAAAAGAACAATGAGCGGAAAGGAATGGAGCCATAAGCGAGGGTCAGTGGTCATGGTGTTGGCCTAGTGAGTGTGTTCAGGAAGAGCTTTAAATGTCGTCAATTACCTTGTGATACCTTTTCTGCCTTTGAAGTTTTCACTTTCAAACTTCGCGGTCTCCATCCGATCAGATTTGCTATAATTTACCGTCCCCCCAAAACCGCCTGGCAAGTTTTTAGCAGAACTCCCTGAATTTTTATACCACATATGTATAGCTTTTAACTGTGAATGACCAGTTATTAATACTGTCTCACCCCGCTCCTTGTGCACTTGCATCTTTAATGAACAAAGCATCTCAAAGTTGTGCGCATTGTTTGATAGTCAAAAAATACACCTGTCTGCATATTCCCACACCAATAATCTGGCCAACCATTTCAATTTGATCTGCTTGTCTTCACTAAATATTATTGCAACTCTTAAGGTTAGGTCTAAGTCCTCAGCAGGAAAGCAGCCTTCGATAAATGACCATATTTGCAGCTGTAAAAGGGAATGTAGGAAAGCAGAGCGCAGATGGAAAAAATCCGGTCTCCAAGTACATTACAATATGAAGGAGTTATTGTTACATTATAATAATTCTGTTAAGGATGCGAGAACACACTATTTTTCAACATCAACATCACCCTAGATTTTTACTTTTACTAAATCCTTGTGCCCCAGCTGAAAGTGATGCTGACTGTGAAATGTTTTTATCTTATTCTACTGATAGTGGAGTAAATTACAGCCTCTATTACCCCCAGTGCCACTAACTCTGATGTCCTTCACTCGCAACAAGATAGTTTTAACCGGTTTTATCCCATTACCTTGTCTGAACTTTTAGAAGCAGTATCACATGAGAGTATCTTCCAGCCCAAGTTTTTACTAAAAGGAATGGAATCTGTCGGGCCCTGATTGCTTTCTGTTTTTAACAGTTCCTTGTCTAATGGTTGCGTCCCTGATTATTTTAAAACTGCTTGTGTGAACCCACTGCTAAAAAAACCTGGGCTGGATCCCTCCCTCCTATAAAACTATAGACCAATTTCCAAGTTACCTTTTATATCAAACGTTTTAGAAAAAATAGTGTCAAAACAGTTTCTCTCTGCACTAGAAAATAACAACATTTTTGAAAAGTTTCAATCTGGTACAGCCTTAGAATAGGAGGTTAGGTGTCTCTGGAAACAACTATGTCTCTTCATTTTCCTCTGTTAAGTATGGTGTTGCTACAGTTGCTGCTGCGAAGCTAACAGCCAGAGAGGACGAGACGGTTTCCCGGAGCCAGCACAGCAGCTCCAGACAGCGATGCTCACAACTCTCCTGCTACTATCAGAATTAGAATCAAAAATCCTTTATTGATCCCTGAGGGGAAACTCTTTCATTACAGCTGCTCACTATCACGTCAGTGCATACAGGAATAGAAGTTCAAAGCAAATCAAAATATAATACAGGCAAGATAAATTAAGTACAAAGTGGATATCTGTATATATACATCACAACAACAGCATATCTTGGCAAACTAGAAAGTAAGCTGAATGTCCGTGGGCAAGTCATTTAATGTTACCTGACACACAAATCATGGCGGGAATAGTGTCGTGTGGCTCGGTCCGAGCCTCTTTGTGTGTTTCCTATTTAAAGAGCCAGGGCTGAGTACAAACACTGGAGGGTTTTAAGAGCACACACTGAATGGACAGCTTGCGGACCGTGAGGAGATATTCGCTGAATTAGACAAAAAGACGTGTGCTGGATTAAAATTGCTGACCCCACCTTTAATAACGATTTCAGAAACTGGATGTCAAAAAATTTCCTTCAGCTGAACAGAGATCCTTGTCATCATTTCCCAGCACATGGCACAACAAATTCTGACATCTGCTGGTTCCCTGTTGGATCACATTAAACCTGTTGCAAGGAATCTTGGCGTCTGGTTTGATAATAATTTAACTTTTCAGCAGCACACCACAAAGCTTGTGCAATCGTGTTTTTATCATCTTAGAAATATTTCTAAAATATGATCTATCTTAACTTTTAAAGACACAGAGATCATTTTACGCGCCTTCATCTCATCACACCTGGATTACTGCAACAGCCTTTTTATTTGCCCAAACCAAAAATCTATTGATCAACCAGAACCAAGAAACGTGATCACATAACTCCTGTTGTAGCTTCTTTACACTGGCTTCCAGTATGTTTTAGAATAGATTTTTAGATTTTTACTTTTAAGACTCTTCATGGCCTCTCTCCCTGCTATATCTCTGACCTCTTAGTACCGTACACACCGGTACGTTCTTCTTTTGTCTGTTCTAGAGACCAGGCTGAAAACTAAAGGGTCAGTGATCTCTTTTAAGTCCCTTCTTAAAACATGCTTTTATCGGAGAGCCTTTCCTGAGTTTTAATTTTCTTTGAGCTGTCTTTTGTTTCCCTAAAAAGGTTTTTCTGTTTTCTTTTAAATCAGATGGTTTCTCTGACTTGTGTATTTTATTTTGCTGCCTCTGTGAAGTACTTTATAACATGGATTTTGAAAAGTGCTCTATAAATAAAGATTATATATTATATTATATTATAAGATCTGGTTCTCTTCAAAGAGCCGTAATTCCAACCACTAGTGCATATGACAAATAAAGAACTTAACAGGCACACAATGGCCAAAGGAAATACATGATAAATATATAAATAAAATGCAGTGATACATGCAGATTGCAAAGGCAGAAGCATGTTTTTAGTGATCATGTTCACTTGAGTTTCCATCTGCTCAGATTAACTTGTTAGCAGAGGCACTCATTCGGACCCCTCTAAAATTGTATTAAGCGCAACTGAAACAGTGTGGCTATCTTCATTAATTATTTAAAGCTTCCGACGCTGCACTTAACTGACTTTGGGGCATGTCTGACCACAAATCTCCAAACCCCTTGTTGTATTTGTTTGTCTAATGATATACAGCAGATTTTATCTTTTTTATGTTGGATAAATAAGGACTGATGTTTATTGGTCATAAATTCGTCTTTTCAAAAATGCAGAGGAGGAGCAGAGCCACGGCCTTTTAATATATTAATTGGCCTTTATACGTATTTATATTTGCACAACTATAACTGCCAGCACTGATATGCAAGCAGCTGTGGCACCAAGGTGTCTGCTGTCTGTCTGCCAGACATGTTTCGATTGTCATTGGTTTTGATTAAGCTTTTATTGTGGACACATTTACACACATTTTAAAAACAGAGTATATTGTGTGTGACCACACAAAACAAGGAAGCAGAGACACAGTATGTGCCTTACCTGTCATGATAAGTGGCAGATGTTTGTAGCTCCACCTTGTACAGGTACACACAACAACCCCTGGGTGTTAGAATTAAAATGCAAATGAACTTAAGTGCCCCCCTGCTGGTACTTGCAATACTTTCACCTATACCGATATTAGTTTGTATACAGACAAGTTCATTCATACTCGTATTCACACCTACAGGGAATGTATAATGCTCAATTGATTTCCAATTGAGCTGAACTGCACGTCTTTGGAGAATATGTACAGAATAAGAGTTGTGGAGGTGGCTGCATCATCTATAGATAACAGAGAATGGCTGATTAATCCCTTTACCAGTCTGCAAACATTTGACATTTTGTCTAATCTCCTGAGAGCAGAGCAACACAATGAGCAAAATGTTAAGCATATTAATTATATTCTATGTGGGGAGTCTGCACCTCTGGTAGAAGATCTGTTTTGAATCGTCCTTACATTTTGATCCATTTAAAATGCAAAACACATTAACACACACATCACATCACATACAATTAGAGGTAAATGAAAGAGCAAAGCCTGGGACACAAGAACACAACAATTGTTTTGGTGTCCTTTTTGTGATTTGTGTGGACTAAGAGGACTAATCTTCACTTACATGCCTAACCCTGACTTGAATATATTTGTCTCTAACCCTAAAACTCTAAATTTAAGAAAACCCCTTAAATAATCAGGCCATCTTTGCAGGACTTTCCATTCTGGTGATGACATTTTGTCTGATGATAAAGACATTAGTTTTTCCTCTCATGGTGGAGTTTTTATAGCACTAGTAGCTGTATAACAATAACCTTTCCAACTTTTATTTCCCTTCAGCGCATAGCCATGTTGACAGAAGGCAGAGCGTGCTCCTAAAAGAGGTTTGTTTAGATTATGTTTGGGTAAACAAAAACGCACATTTTTAAGATACAAAACTCCACAATTCGACTTTTCTGTCAGAAATATGATTTTAATGAAGTATGTTAGTACGTATGTTATTAAATATCTATAGAAAGTTTTATATCTGTCATTTTGACTATTTCTGCTAGTAATTTGTAACAGTATTTATTGACTCAGAGAACAATCTTTGCAAAACTAATGTGATGAGTGGTGTGTAATGAAAATGGTGACTCAAATCTTACCTCTTTCATTAAGAAAGGAATGAACTTTTCCTGATTTTGCTGTTCACATGACCTCTGGGCCATGAAACAGCCCCTGACTCAAGGAGGACACTAAGGTTAAGTGACAACTGTCCAATTTATGACAGTTTGTGCATGGGACCGACCTAACACCAACCTTTTTAAGTCCCAACTACTTCATTTATTAATTGTTCATCGCTGTAATCATTGCATTTATTCATGGTTGCATTTATTGACTCATTTGGATGTTTAGTAGTTATTAGTTGTGTGTGTAGTTAGTAGTTTAATAAACCTCTCATTTATAAAGCAGTTTGTTATGAGGTTTGTGTGTATGAAGTATTACGGTCACTGTACACAAGTCAAGAACTTAGTCGCAACTTCTAGAATTGAGACTGAATTAATTAATTGTTTTCCCTTTTATAATGCTCCGAAGTGAATTTAATTAGTTAAATTCTGTTATTCAGTATAAATATTGATATTTGGTATTGATATATTGATAGCCGAAGTTGAGTGTCATCCCTCTAAAATAATAATAATATAATGAAGTCGTATTAATGCTACAGGGAATAATAATAATGATAATAAAAATTTATTTTTATTTATAGAGTGCTTTTCAGAGTACTCAAAGACACTTTACATACACTAAAATGATAATAGAAAACAACAAAATGATAATAACCTCCTCATTACAGACCGTCAGCAGTGTGTGTGTGTGATTTAACATTGATCGGAATCTTAGCGATTTTACCGGTCTTTTACCATTTTACCTCAGTAAAATTGTACTTGTTTTTTGCGTGGTGGCTAAGCTAACCAAACCAACCATGTCATCTATGCCCTGTGAGGACTATGTGCTGCTCAAGAAAGCAAACAGAAAGATCGCTGACCTTAAAGAGGATGTTCAACGGCTTTCTGATGAACTTTAATGATGAATGAACTGATGAATTTTAATCTGTTTTGTGATCGTTTCTCCCTTTTCAGGACTGATGAGAACTGTGAGAACTCCCCCTACTGGCTCCACCTGCCATTAACCCCCTCAGCTGTTGGTCTCCCCATTCAGACTATTGTGACAGACAGGTTAACCCGCCCACATGGCAGTTTCAAAGCTGCAAACATAAACAACCTCTCTTACATAAAACATAGTGTCCCTGTTTCCTCATCACCTGCCACCCTGTGTAATCTGGCTCTTCTAAATGTAAAGTCTAACTCGAATAAGTCTTTCATTTTGAATTATTTCGTCTCTTCCACCCACCTAGATTTCCTGTTTCTGACAGAAACCTGGCTGAAACCTGGTGAACACAGCCAGCTATGTATGTCCCCCTGACTATGGCTTTTGTTGCTCCCCTCGGCCCAGTGGCCATGTGGGCGGCTCAGCTGTCATTTTTAGAAACTGCCATAAGTGCACTCCTATTGCTACAAATGATTATTCTAGCTTTATCTAGTCCTGATGTTTAAAACTTGGGGTTTAAGTCCGGCACTCTGTGTAGTTGTGTATCACCCCCCTAGATTGGATGCCATTTTTCTCACTAAGTTCTCTGTGTTTTTATCTTCAGTAGTTGTGAGTCATGAGAAAATTTTAATCTCTGATTTTAATCTTCATTTTGATCTCTCATCAAATGTCAGAGCTACTGAATTTCTTGGTATTATGGACTCTTAACTTTGTGCAGTTTGTTTCTGGCCCAACCCATAACCGTGGCCACACTGTAGAGTTAGGTTTTACGCTTGGTCTGACCATTCCCTGTCTGTCTGTGGAAGAGATGGGGATCTCACATCATATGTGTGTCAGGTTTTCCGCCACGTTTTATACTGTTCCTAAACCTCTATTACCTGTTTCTTACTCCCATACAATTAACCCTTCCACAGCAAGCAATTTCTCTGATGCTTACTGTATATAGCCTCTTTCCTATCCTGCTACATTGAGGCCCGCTCCTCCTGCCTGAGCACAGAGGAGTTAATCACCTGGCTCAACTCAACCTGTGTAGACATCTTGGACTCTGTTGCCCCATTCAAATTCAGGAAACCTAAAACTGAAACTCAACCCTAGCTGAACGAGGAAACCAGCGCTCTTAGACAATTATGTAGGAAAGCAGAAAGAAAGTGGAAAAAAGACAGGCTTCAAGTCTCACTTGGCATAATGCATAGTTGTCTTGTTAAGTATCAGCAATTCGTCAAAGCAGTGAGGACAAAATACGTTGCTGAGATTACTTCCAGAAATTCACACTCTCCCAAAATACTATTTGGCACAATCAACACAGTCCTTAACCCTGCTGCTACTGCCTGCTCTGTGCCAACCATAGTCACGTGTGATGAATTTCTAAACTTCTTCACAAGTAAAATTGATAACATCCGTCAGTTTCACCTCCTCCCTACGACCCCTCCGTCCTCCCTCCTTGCTCCACTGTCCTAAGTAAGTTTGAGCCTGTGTCTCTTGCTCATATTAAAGACATGGTCTCACACACAAAGCTGACTACTCGTCCCCTGGACATTGTGTCTACATGCCTATTGAAGAAGGTGTTCGACACTGTTGGTCCTGCAGTTTCCCTCATCCTAAACAACAGTCTAGCTAACAGTTCAGTTCACTCTTGTTTTTTTGAAACATGCGGTAGTATCATATTATTAAAAAGCCTAACCTTGATGCAACTGCTGTAAACAATTTCTGGCTTATTTCCAAGTTGCCATTTTTATCTAAGGTAATGGAAAAAATATCTACTCTAAGCTCTTGTCCTTTTTAGAAACCAATAATATCATGGAGAATTTTCAGTCTGGCTTCAGGGCACGTCACAGCACGGAGTCAGCTCTACTTAAAGTTTGATCGCAGATGACACTCAGCTATACCTCCCATTAGAACCTGATGAAAACAACAACACAGTTAGGTCCCTCATTGACTGCCTCCAGGATGTGAAATACTGGATGGCAAAAAACTGTCTTCACTTAAACAATAGTAAGACCGAAGTGATCTTATTTGGCCCCTCCAACTCCATCGGGGGTTTAGTTAATCACCTAGGGCCCCTGGTGACTAACCTTCATGCCCATGCCAGAAATCTTGGTGTCATCTTTGATCCTGCTTTAAAATTTGACAAGCAAATAAATACGGTTGTGAAATATTGCAAAACTTAAGACACTAAAGTTAAGACCCACTTGTTTTCTCGGGCCTTTGAGTGCCCTTAATGGTTTTATGCCTCACTTTTACTCCTCTGTGTTTTAAAATTCTCCTTTACCTATTTATTTGTGTATAGGATAGTATTTTTATGCTTGCTACCATGTTATGTGATTTTATTCTATCTATGTTAAATTAATGTACAGCACTTTGGTCAACTTTGGTTGTTTTTAAATGTGTTAAATGTGTTATAAATAAACTTGATTTGATGTGATCATTAAAATCATTAAAATGATAATAGAAAACAACAGGCGATATAAGTTGCTATTTTAAGGCAGAAATACAAACCTTAACTACTTTTTTAGAGTTGTCAAAAGCAATTCATTCAAAAGAGTAATGAAAAAACCTTTTTTTTTCCTACTAACTAATCAACACTCGCCGTCATGATAAACAACCAGTCCTGAGGACCAAAAGTACCGAAAATACACAAAAAAAACATAAAGCCACATAGAACCACTTACATAGTCTTTGCTGTCTGCCTCATGGTTATCTTCAGCCTCCTCATCATCACTCTCCTCACTGCTCTCATCTGGACACAACAGAGAAAACAGCAGCCAATGTATGTGTGATTTGCAGAGCGTTTATGTATTTGGTTGTGTTTTCTGTATTTGCAGCGTGTTTTCTTCAGTTGCAGCGCTTTGATCTCTTAGGGCCACCATAAAATACATTTAACAGTACACTGAAAATGCATAAACAATAAAACAGGCCAAGAAATGTAATGCACTTCAACAAATACCATTCTTTTTCAATCATAAATCTGTGTACAGGACAGACTACAAGATTTCAATTTAGTTTTACCAATATTTGTTAGTTCCAATGTGATCAGTCAGCCTGTCTGGTTGCAATATTAATGAGCTATAGTTAGTATGCCTAAAAGTATCTTTGTCGTTATTTAGCTGTTGTTTGTTTACGTATTTCACAAATCCACAGATCCAAGGCTGGAACTGCTATCAAAGGTGCTTCTGCTGAATCTTGACATGAAGTGAATACTGATACTGTACCTGGTGCCACGTCCATACCAGGGACACCATGTGGTCTTCCAGGCAGGGGGAAGGTGTATGCAGACTGATCTGATGTTAGTGGTAGGCGAGTTTTAGGAAGACACTTCCTCATCAGCTGCACAGAGGGCTCCACCAGAGACTCCAGACCTTTACTCAACAAACATGTCTGCAGAGAAACAAACATCAATAACTTGGAAGCAACTTGAAAAACGTTATTAATAGTGAAAAACGTGCTCTTGAGCAGGCCTGCAGGAGACTGAAAAGTAAATGGCATAAATCTAAAGTTTTCTACCTCGCATGGCACGAGTGTGTATTAAATTGCAAGCGTGCTCTGTCCGCAACATTGTCTAAGCTGGTTTTAGTTTCTAAACCAACCACCTCCTCGACCCCCTACCAGGTTAACTTTTTAAAGATCTCTGGCCATTTCTGGGACCTGCAATGCTAAATATTGTTAATTTGTCGCTTCCGACTGGCATTGTCCCCACTAGCTTTAAGACTGCTGTGGTTGAACCTCTACTTAAGAAACCACATCTTAATCTAAATAATTATCAAGCATTCTCTAACCTTCCATTCTTTTCAAAAGTACTAGAAAGAGCTGTGTCAAAGTAACTGCCAGCCTACATATTTAACAGTAAACTTCTGATGAACCTTCTTGCAAGCCCTGTCATTAACTGAAATTTCACTTACTAAAGTGATAAGTGATCTTCTGCTTACTATGGATTCAGATTCCACCTCAGTAGTTTTATAGTTTTATTTAGTAGATTAAGCATATCATTTTGTTATCGACTGCTACTGACTTTTACAAAAAAAAGAAATCATGGCAGAGATGGGTTTGCCTTTTCGAGCAGATATATAGCAAATGGCACCAATTTTAATTTAATGTGAGTTCTTCTTTGAACACAGGTGTATTCCCGAAGTGGCAATGACACGCAAGGGCTTGTTCTCATTTCAGCCAGTCACATGAGTGTAGATTTGAGGGCATGATTTAATGTGATCACATACCATTAAATCAGTCTGCAATTATGATAAAGAGGATGGACATCAAACACCTCAACATGGTGTCTGGTAGCGGCTCTCCGCAGGTAAGTGATAACTCTCTTGACAGGAATGATTAAATATGTTTGAGTTATGAATGCTTGCTAAGTTAGTGATGTGGCATTTAACACTAGCATCTAACGTTACTAGGATCATATTATGGCTAGCTAGCTAGTGATCCTCTGTCCACGTTTGTCCTGCCAAAAAGAATAGTTAACTTTCTGAAAACCACTCCATCTTTCTAACCCTGTTTCCTGTTGTCCCACAAGCACAGCTGTGTGCCTATCTCTCTCTCTTTCTCCCTCTCTCTCTCTCTCGCTCTACAGTATGTCCCTAGTTTCTCCTCTTTGTCTTCTTTTTTTACTTAGGCTTCTTTGTGTTGGACCATCAGCCGTCCTGGGACCTCTCTATCATCTGGCTGTCAGTGCCTCTTTCCAGTTGTCTTGGATCTGTGTGATTGAACTGATTTAAATGTTGGTAACCCTCCGGCACTCACCTTAGTTTTTTTTATAGTTTATAATAATAGTTCATTTTCTGTTCATTCAGTTTGTTGACCTTTTGATGAATAATAACAGATGACAGCTTTTGTTTTATACACCATACTCATATTTAGTATTTTTGGCAGAACATTAGTTTCTACTCGTAATGCACTTGTAGTTAACTTCTGTACAGTCGCACTTCAGTTTGCCTTTAGTTAAATTTGCCTAAGTCTAATTTCAATTTATTGAGTTACCAGTGCTAAGGGTGCCGCTGCTGGTTGCTGCTGCTGGATGGACATCTCGTCAGGCCTGAGCAAAAGATGGGCCCCCTAAAGCAGAGCTGTTAAATTAAAACTCTAAATTCAATGTGCCCTTCAAATGTGAAAGTGTTTTAGTTCTAACAGAACCAAGTAATTGAAGGCATGTAAGGCAATGCAAAATACTATTAGGCCACACTTGACACACCTGAAAACACCTGAAGAAACTGCTGTAAAGACATGTTACAAATACAAAGATTGCATTTCTCAAAGTCTAGTTTCACTTAAAAACTGTAACTTATTTGTACCACAACAGATTTTGAATAATTAGGCAACAACGCCAACGAAGAAGTTAATAGTTGGCCGATAACTTGACAAGCAACTAGAACTTAGCCTACAGGTCTGAGCAGGCACTGCCCACCACTCCAAACACAGAAGGCCGTGTTTACAATCTTCCGCATTAGCTTTGCCAGCGTCTTTGCAGCCATGGAAACACACTTTTATCATGAATATCTCCACATTAACCGCTTCTAAACCAAAAACTTTACAACTGCACATATTTAAGTGGGAATCCAATCTGAAATCTGGGAGAAATTAACAACATCAGCAACCAAGATTATAGGTTTACCTGATGTTTGCCTCAGGTAAATACTGCTTTTCATGTGTCTGTCTCACAATGTTAGCTCAGTAATTATGCTGTCTATTGCTGCAGCACCTCTTTTCACTCTCTTTCTGAGCACTCCATTTTAGTCTTAGTTTTAGTCTCTTTAAGGCCCCGCTTCCCAAAAGCCCAGTCTGCTCTGATTGATTAGTTCCCAAATTTAATTTTCAACCTTGGCTGACAGGTTGCTCTGGCCAGGTCCACTGAAAGGTCCAAACAAGAGCTTATAATTAAGACGCACACCCTCCAGTAACGTATGCGTGTCAGCACAGCTGAAGTTTGTCCCCTTGCTCTTTTGAGCCTCCATGTTGTCTGGAGATTGGTGAACAGGTTACCCTTTTATATCATGCCAGCACAATAAATTGAGGTGTGAAAGTAGCCCAGGCTAATTGTGAGGAGCTTAAATTGGGTTCTCTCAGCAGGAACTGTTCTTGGCAATGGCCTCGGTTGTGCACTGCCTCCGACACTGAAGGAGAAGACACAAGCCAAGACAACATGCTTGAAGAACCAAGTGAACCTGTGAGGACCTCTACATCAGAGTAGCTGTCTACAGTATGAATTTCTAGAGATTGGGTTGTTGCAGGAGCAGATTGTGTTATGATATACGAAAGAAAATATGAAACATCTATAGTAGCACTCTAAGTCTCACAGTCTATCACAACAAAAAGAAAGAGAAAAAACAAAATGAAAAAAATAATAATGACAACAAAACAGGAAAGGGATGATTTGAAGTTTACCTGTGTAGTTTGATATAGCAGTCTACTGCCTCCCTGGGATATGAAAGCATGTCTGCCTGCAGTACTGTGGGTGACCTTATGGAGGCAGCGCAGAAGTGCGTGGCAGATTGTTATGGTAATATGTTGAGTATCCTTGTTGTGCCAGTCCTCGTAAAGCCGCAAGAGGCCAGAGATGTAACCCTTAGATACCACTGAGCAAACGTTAGCCTCTATGAGGGAGAGACACAGAAAAACACAGGAAAGGGAGGAAATTACATCAGTATGTTCCACTCTTCGATCCTTCTTCTGTTGAAATGTACTTCAGCAATGGCTGACTGGACTGAATGTGGACTGAGCAAATACAATCCAGCAATGTATGTACTCAAGATTGACTAAAGATCTGAGATTCCAAGCTACGTCTGTCTAATTGGCCACTCAGTGTCAATGAGGTGCTCTGCATCTACTCTGCTCCACACAAAGGAGCTGCATAAACACACAAACATTTGAAAGAATTTATCCAACAGTGAGAAAAAATTTTATTCACAAAGCTCAGTCAGAGTAGTAACATACTCGTAAATATATTGTTTTCTGCTGAGTCTCATGATTTTCTGTTCACAGTTTGGAGAATGAAGTGGTAAACTGGCTGTGACTACTGACTACAATATATGTACAACCACATTAGACAATATACCACTGCATTCCTCATGTAGGTTACAATGACACTATGTTTAAACGTAGCCTTGTGTAAGCCACACCATGTCTCCTTGTCGTTTTACCTACATGTTAACATGGCTGTTGTATTATCTAATTGTTCAAGTTGCTTTGTAATCATTCAGAGAGCCATGCAGGAGAAGGAGACCTTTTCAAAATTTTAAAAGGATGCTGAATGTAACAGAATATAACAAGCTCTAATTAATCACTTTTGATATATCAATTTGGATAGAGGACTATGTTAGTCAAACGTGAGACAGTACAATGGCTTAGTGGTTAGCACTGTTGCCTCAGAGCAAGGTCCTGGGTTCAAATTAGCTTCCAGTGTTGAGCTCTCATGTGTAGCTGTCCACTCTAAATTGCCCATAGTTATGAGTGTAAGAGTGTAATAGTAATCTGTATATGTGTAAGCCCTGTGACGAATTGGTAACCTTTCAAGGTGTACACCACCTGTTGAAGTTGAATTCTGTGGAGTACGCCTTTAATGTGAGCTGGGGTAGACGCCAGACAACTGTGATCCTCAACAGATTAAGAGGGTCATGCCCACTATACACTAGAAGATTCTCACATTCAATTCAATTCAGTTTTATTTATATAGCGCCAATTCATAACAGAAGTTACTTCATTGCACTTTTCCTATAGAACAGGTCTAGACCGTACTCTTTATAATATTATTTATGGAGACCCAACAAATCCCACCATGAGCAAGCATTTGGCGACAGTGGCAAGGAAAAATTTCCTTTTAAGAGGCAGAAACCTTGGACAGAACCAGACTCAATGGTGGGCCATCCGCCGCTGCCGTGTTAAGTTTTGAGAGAGAGAGAGAGAGAGAGAGAGAGAGAGAGAGAGAGAGAGAGAGAGAGAGAGAGAAGGGGGCGGGGGAAAAGCACAATGCAAATACCACGTAGAATTGTAAAATATTAATAATGTAATAGTAGTGGTAAATTTAATAAATTAATAATAATAGCAATGTCAGTCATAGGAATAATAATGACAACAATAGTAACAGAGCCAATAACAACAACTGTAGTAGCAGTTGTCAAGCAGGAACACGGGGGCAGCAGGTGGCCCACAACCACAGATCCAGTCTCTGCAGCTCCGGAGGCAGAAATACCTGCTGAAAGCGACAGAAAGCGAGAGGAGAGAGACGAGAAAGCACAAAACTACAGGAGAGAGAAGATGTCGAGTTAGTAACATGCAGTAATGAGATAAAAATGCATACAGAAAGAGAGGCAGAGAAGGAGAGAGGAAAGAGGTGCATCATGGGAAGTCTCCCGGAAGTCTAGGCCTATAGCAGCATAACTAAGGGATGGT
Organism: Siniperca scherzeri; assembly: GCA_027580175.1. NCBI lineage: Eukaryota > Metazoa > Chordata > Actinopteri > Centrarchiformes > Sinipercidae > Siniperca > Siniperca scherzeri. The sequence goes on along the minus strand of CM050844.1, from coordinate 503,186 downwards.
TCAGGACTCACCCGAGCCAGCCCTAACTATAAGCTTTATCAAAGAGGAAAGTCTTAAGCCTACTCTTAAATGTGGAGATGGTGTCTGCCTCCCAAATCCAAACTAGGACCTGATTCCACAGGAGAGGAGCTTGATAACTGAAGGCTCTGGCTCCTGTTCTACTTTTGGAGACTCTAGGAACCACAAGTAACCCTGCATTCTGGGTGTGCAGTGTTCTAGTGGGGTAATAAGGTATTATGAGATTGTTAGGATATGATGGTACCTGACCCTTAAGAGCTTTGTAGGTGAGGAGAAGGATTTTAAATTCTATTCTGGATTTTACAGGGAGCCAGTGCAGAGAAGCTAATATTGGAGAGATATGATCTCTTTTCCTAGTTCTTATCAGTACATGTGCCGCAGCATTCTGGATCAACTGGAGACTCTTAAGGGACTTATTTGGGCAGCCTGATAAATAAGGAATTGCAATAGTCCAACCTAGAAGTAACAAATGCATGGACTAGCTTTTTGAGACAGGATGTGCCTTAAAGGATAAATCCTGATCAAAGATAACATCGAGGTTCCTTGCTGGAGACCAGGGCAATGCCATCTAGAGTAACTACAGTGACTAATATTTATTTGGACTTACTAGATTTACTAATATTTCTTTGGATCTCGGCATGATGTCTAGCTTTTGAAGATCTTTTGGTCTCCTTCACTTTGTCAGGCAGGTCCTATTTAAGTGATTTCTTGATTGAGAACAGGTGTGGCCGTAATCAGGCCTGGGTGTGGCTAATGAAATGGAACTCTGGACTTACTAGATTTACTAATATTTCTTTGGATCTCGGCATGATGTCTAGCTTTTGAAGATCTTTTGGTCTACTTCACTTTGTCAGGCAGGTCCTATTTAAGTGATTTCTTGATTGAGAACAGGTGTGGCCGTAATCAGGCCTGGGTGTGGCTAATGAAATGGAACTCTGTGATAAACCACAGTTAAGTTATGTTTTAACAGGTGGGGCAATTACTTTTTCACACAGGGCCATGTAGGTTTGGATTTTGTTTTCCCTTAATAATAACAACCTTCATTTAAAAACTGCATTTTGTGTTTACTTGTGTTATATTTGACTAATATTTCAATTTGTTTGATGATCTGAAACATTTTAGTAGGACAAACATGCAAAAAAATAAGAAATCAGGAAGGGGGCAAACTCTTTTTCACACCACTGTATATCTTTAGATAACATGTCTTGGAGGTGTTTGGGGCCAAACACAATAACTTCAGTTTTGTCTGAGTTTAACATCAGAAAATTGCAGGTCATCCAGGTTTTTATATCCTTAAGGCATGTTAAGGCTTTTGTTACAGCTGCTCACTATCACGTCAGTGCACACAGGAATAGAAGTACTAAGCAATCAAATATAATACACTATAATACAGGCAAGATAAATTAGGTACAAAGCGGATATAAGTATAAAATTAAAATAAGTGTAAAATACAAAGTGGAAAGTGGATTACCGGTTGATGATAAGTATGCGCGGTATAATATTACAATGTAATAATATAAGTAATAGTGCATGTACTGTCAAGTTAAGTGTAGCTTATTAAGATGATTATGACCAACCTGGGGTTGTTTTTATTTTCCTCTTTGAATGATGAGTTGTATACAGCTCTGGCATTACAGAGGGCTTTCCTATTTCCTATGTTTTAAGACTACCTTGCCAGACTAATTGAGATTCTTCCCGGTTGTCGGAATGCCATTTCCTTTCAAGTTTTTGCGATGTTTGCTTTAATTTGCTGGTTTGGGGGTTATACCATAGAGTTAACCTTCTTTGTTTTATTATCTTCTTCTTTAGAGGGGTGATAGAATCGAGTGTCGTTCGCAGTGAGCCTGCAGCATTATCAACAAGATGGTCAATTTGGGAGGGACTGAAATTAGCATAGGAGTCCTCTGTTATATCGAGACATAGAATTAAATGCAGATTGGATCGCTTCCTTAAATTTAGCTACAGCACTATCAGATAGACATCTAGAGTAGGAATATTTGCCTAATGGCGTGTAGTCCAGTAATAGGGGCTCAAAAGTTATTAAACAATGGTCCGATAATGAAAGATTCTGTGGAAAGACTATTAAATGTTCAATTTCAATGCAAGAACAAGGTCGAGGGTGTGGTTAAAACTGAGTGGGTTTATGTACACTCTGACAAAAGTCAATCGAATCTAATAATGAGATAAATGCAGTACTAAGGCTATAATTTTCAACGTCCACATGAATATTGAAATCACCTACAATAATTATTTTATCTGTTTTAAGGACTAAACTTGATAAAAACTCTGAGAATTCAGATAAAGTCAATGTGAATATGTCACAGACTGCTGTTTGCTGCTCTAGCTCATCCCAGTTAGTTCTGTTTGATTATTCATTACAATGGTATCTTCTATACATTTAAATGTACACTAATTCTGCTCAAGCACTCATAGCTCTCTCCTTCTTTTAGCGACTTTCTCGCTAATTCCACAGTTTACATGCTATTACGTTTTGCTAGCTACCGTTTTTTAGCTTAGCATCTAGCGATGGAGTGTCAAATATTTAGCTATTCGTCTGCCTCCTTCAGTGATAACAGTACATGTAATAAATGTAGTTTATTTGTAGCGCTGGAGGCGAGGCTTAGTGAATTGGAAACATTGTTCCGCACAATGGGAACTCGTTAGGTGCTGTAGTTAGCCAGTCCCCAGTAGCAGGTGCAGACCGACCAGAGTTAGCTCCTGTTAGCCATCCCCCGGCGGCTTCTGAGCAGTTGGAAAACCAGGGAGGCTGGTTGACTGTCCGAAGGAAGCATAGCCCTAAGCAAAAGCCCATAGTTCACCACCAACCTGTTCACGTTTCTAACAAGTTCTCCCCACTCAGCGACACACCCGCTGAGAAACCAACTCTGATTATTGGCAGCTCCATTTTGAGAAACGTGAAGTTAGCGACACCAGCAAATATAGTCAAATGTATTCCTGGGGCCAGAGCAGACGGCATTGAATCCTATTTAAAACTGCTGGCTAAGGATAAGCATAAATACAGTAAGTGTTATTCACGTCGGCGGTAACGACTCCCGATTGGGCCAATTGGAGGTCACTAAAATTAATGTTGAGTTGGTGTGTATGTATGCAAAGACAATGTCGGACTCCAAAGTTTTCTCTGGGCCCCGGCCAAACCTGACCACTGATGACATGTTTAGTCACATGTCTTCATTCCACCCCTGGCTTTTGAGGGGTTGTCCAGCAAATGATGCGGGCTTTGTAGATATTTGGCAGACTTTCTGGGGAAGACCTGATCTGGTTAGGAGATAGGGCATTCATCGCACTTTGGATGGAGCAGCAGAGTTTATTAGTGGACCTAAACCACGACAACCTAGAGTTAAGACCAGGAGGTAGAGTCTTACATGCTTCTCTGTGCTTCCAGAGCAGTTACTCGCCCAAAACTCCTTAGTCACCGTGTCTGCCCCATACCTTAAATTAATTAAATCAAAAATTAACAGAAGAGGAGGTATACATAAAAACCTAATAAAAATTAACACCACCGCTGCAATAGTACAACAAAATAGGAGAATTAAATGTGGATTCTTAAACATCACATCATCTAAAGCTGTACTAGTGAACGATTTAATATCAGAGTATCGTCAGACTATCGTCGTAGAAAAGGTTTCAGTCATAGTCATCTGGACACTGTTTTCAGAATCAAGACGTTTCGGCTCCCATCCGGAAGTCATTCTCAATTGAGAATGACTTCCGGATGGGAGCCGAAACGTCTTGAAACCTTTTCTACGATAGAACACTCCTGGACGAATGAGGGACTACACCATCAGAGTATCATATTGACATACTGAGACCTGGCTGGGTCATGAAGAATATTTTAGCCTAAATTAACTCCACCCAGTCATATTAATTCTCACGTTTCTTGAGGCACCGGCCATGGAGGTGAAGTTGCAGCCATCTTCGATTCAAGCCTATTAATCAACCCTGATCCTAAACTAAATTATAACTCATTCGAAAGCCTTGTTCTTAGTCTTTCACACCCAACCTGGAAAACACGACAACCAATTCTATTTGTTATAGTTTACCACACTCCTGGTCCTTATTCTGAATTTTAACTGAATTCTCAGAGTTTTTATCAAGTTTAGTCCTTAAAGCAGATACAGTAATTATTGTAGGTGATTTCAATATTCACGTGGACGTTGAAAATGATAGCCTTAGTACTGCATTTATCTCATTATTAGATTCGATTGACTTTTGTCAGAGTGTACATAAACCCACTCAGTTTTAACCACACCCTCGACCTTGTTCTTGCATTGAAATTGAACATTTAATAGTCTTTCCACAGAATCTTTCATTATCGGACCATTGTTTAATTACTTTTGAGCCCCTATTACTGGACTACATGCCATTACGCAAATATTCCTACTCTAGATGTCTATCTGATAGTGCTGTAGCTAAAGTTAAGGAAGCGATCCAATCTGCATTTAATTCTATGTCTCGATATAACAGAGGACTCCTATGCTAATTTCAGTCCCTACCAAATTGATCATCTTGATGATAGGGCTGCAGACTTACTGCAAACAACATTCGACTTTATTGCCCCTCTAAAAAAAGAAGATAATAAGGCAAAGAAGGTTAGCTCCATGGTATAACAACCAAACCAAACAAATTAAAGCAAACATCGCGAAAACTTGAAAGGAAATGGCGTTCTTCTTTTCTTCTTTTCCATTGTTTGCCAGCCTCTCCACCACGGCAGACGACTCCTCGGCTTACCGAACTTTTCCCTCTGCCTGCTTCACTTCGCCACTCAGCCTGACTACCGGATCATTCCCCTGCCTCTCCGTGTACTCAAATAAACTAAGTTTTTTTCTTACTAACCACTCTCTGAGTATTGCATTTGGGTCCAGCTATCTCTTTGTGTCACAACATCATGAGCTTCTTTAATGCTAAAATTTTAATTATTAGAGACAAAATTCATCACGTCCTGTCCTTATCCTCAAAGACAGGAACCTTAGAAACAGCTGTAAAACTTGATATATTTAGACTGCTTTTCTCCTATCGACCTCTTCAACTAACCTGTCTGTTAGACCCCATCCCAACTAGGCTGCTTTTTACCCTAGTTTTACCCTTAGTTAGCACTTCTTAGTAGATATGATCAATCTTTCTTTATGAACAATACATAACAATAGTTTATTTGAGATTTTCAGTCAGGATTTAGAGTGCATCATAGCACAGAGACCACTGGTGAAAATTACAAATAACCTTCACAATGGACTTGTCTCTGTGCTTGTCTTGTTAGATCTTAGTGCTGCATTCGACACCATTAACCATCACATCCTATTACAGAGCCTGGAACAGAGACTGGAACATTCAATTGGCATTAAATCCCAGTTTGGGTTCAGGAGGCAGACACCATCTCCACATTTAAGAATAAACTTAAAACTTTCCTCTTTGATAAAGCTTATAGTTAGGGCTGGCTCAGGTGAGTCCTGAACCAACCCTTAGTTATGCTGCTTTAGGCCTAGATGCATCTCTCTCCCTCTCTCCTCCTCTCCCTCTCCATCTGTATGCATTCTTATCCCATTAATGCATGTTACAAACACGACATCTTCTCTCTCCCATAGTTTTGTGCTTTCTCTCCTCTCTCCTCTCTCCTTCTTTCGCTTTCAGCAGGTATTTCTGCCTCCAGAGCTACAGAGTCTGGATCTATGATTGCAAGGCACCTTCTGTTCCTGCTCAACAACTGCTACTAGAAGTATTATTATTATTATTAGTCTTATTACTATTATTATTGTTGTTATTCCTGTTGGGCTTCACCACGTGTGGAGAACAAAGAACAGAGGCCCTAGTGAAACCAAAAAGCCTGAACTCATAGACGGTGCCAAATCTCCACCAGCCGTTAATTCACATTCAGACGTGAGATTTCAGTTGAATCCAAACCCTGGATTCCTACTGGACGGGCCACCAAAAGAGGCGCAGGAAATCCTGGCCAGCGGAGCGCACAAGTCACTCACTGTCTTTCCCACTGTAACTTTGGTTGCTTCAGGGAACACATCATGTGAACTTTAACTCCCTAGTTAAAAGTTATAACTGTGTGTTATTTCATCTAAGCTCCATTGTTGTGAGTTGTGCTTTGCATTATAGTGGAAAGTAACGGACCGCTGTGTCCTGTTTCTGCTGTGTGTTTTCGTGCTTAGTACATTCCATTGTGTATCGGTACCATGTCGCCGGACCGTTTAACTGTGTTAGTTTTGTAGCCACTGTGGAAGCTAATAACTGTGCTTTATCAGACCAAAGTCCAGTAACACGGCTGTTGAATGAAAGTTCGCTGCCAGGTGTGATAAAGGGACAGCTATCGTGCTCTGCCACAGTATTTGAGATTTCTTGTGCCTTGCTCTGTGTGCTTTTCTTTCTCTTTCCTCTCCTCTAACCCACAAACCTTTACACGTGCATATACACACTTACACACACATCTCAAATGAACCAGATAGCGTGGTAGCATAACTAGCTACGCTACACGCCATCTTGAGGACAAATAGAGCGTGTCTTTTATTTTAGCTCTCCCCTTTGTTTGAGTTTCGCGGGCCTGCCCGCCGTTTTGGATCTGTGCGAGACGACCACCCATGGGGTCACGTCCGCCATCTTACTCGCACCTCACCTCTCTATTGTCCCATCACACACACACACGCACCCACACCTCTATACACACACACACACACACACACACACACACCTTACCTAGTGGTTGTTGGTTGAAGTTATTGATTGTTAATCAGTGCTAAGGTTAAATAAACGCTATTGATGGTCAGTGCTCGGATTCACCTTCCACTGTCCACTATTATTAATGTAAGATTGTACCTTAAATATCAGCATTTTTAAGTGGACAGCCACGCTTGAGACTGTTTTTCACGTTTGGTTATTGGTCCTTGATTCCAGGGTGGTGCTCTGTAATTATTAATCCATATTAAAAATGTTGATAGTGTTAATAATTGTATTAATATTCATAAATACCTTTGATATTTTGCTAATAACCAAACCTGCCCTACCTGAATTCCAACATTGCTATCATTATTATTACTATTATTATTTTATTAATCTCAATATTACCACTACCATTACATTACCATTATTTTAAAATTTTATATGTGGAATTTGCATTGTGATACTGTATGCTCTCAACTCTCTTACCTCTATATCTCTCTCTACCCAACGGGCACAGATGGCCACCCACCCTGAGTCTGGTTCTGCTCAAGGTTTCTGCCTCTTAAAAGGAAGTTTTTCCTTGCCACTGTGAACAATAATTTAGTATTACTCGTTATGTTTATCATTTATTCATTTCATTCATGTCTTTAGTAACTATTGTGACTATCCTATGCTTTTCTCTGTTCCTTCCCTTTACCTTGGAATGTTTATCTTGGGGCCCCCATGATGGGGAGATGTGTTTGAGTGAAACCAGGTGTCCTGTATATGGTTTAGGCCACGTGAGCCACATGGACATTACGTTATCAGAAAGACTTGGCCTCCTTCCTTTGGATGGAAAGTATTATCTTTAGGTTTACATTTAGGTTTACATCTAATCACAGTAAGGTTCTTTATTCTGTAACCAGTATATACTATATGGTATCAGAAGTGTTCAGGGAGATACTTGGGTGGAACTGACTGGGTAAGACCTGGCGATCTCCTTGTAATTAATTACAAATATATATTTTATATACTTCAAACCTTCTGTGCTTTGTGTTTACTGTGTCCCTTGTGCATTATTAGATAATTTCCATGACACCACTGTCGCCAAGTGCTTGCTCATGGTGGAAATTGTTGGGTCTCTGTAAATAATTTTATAAAGAGTATGGTTTAGACCTGCAATGAGATAACTTCTGTTATGAATTGGCACTATATAAATAAAAAATAAATTGAATATAAGATTTTGCAAAGACTGGGGATCTTGCACGGTCCTATTTGCAAGACTACATCACAATGTGTGCCACCATCACACATAATGGTGCTTGAAAAGAGCTAGTTAGTATGACATAACTGTAGAAATATTAAATTAATTGGAGACCATTCAAGTGTTTAAATCAATACAAAAAACATACAGTACAAGTAGTCAATCAAACTGCAGCACTGAGGAATACTATCCACAGGCTAACACACACTGAGAGTAAAATTTCTCTATAGACTAATAAAGTATATCTTGATCTTGACTACTGTCTGACTCATTTCATTGAGGACTATGCCAAGATAGCCAAACCACTAACAGAACTCCTCCGTAAGAATAAGCCCTTCATGTGGGGAGAACGGCAAGAGCACTCCTTCTGACGAATGAAGGAAAAACTGCTCTTCCCTCTGCCTGGCTTACCTTAACAAGGACAAGGAGTTCCATCTTGAGGCAAGCTTCTCAACCCACTGTCTTAGTGCCGCCTTGGCACAAAAGCATGACACAGACAAGCGGTTCAACGCCTATGCTAGCAGACCTCTGAGCAGTGTTGAACCACAAAATGGCTTTAGGTCAGGGCCTGGCTGAGTGGCAGCACTGTGATGGTGAAGGGCAGGCAAACCACCAGTCTGTACTGGTGACCATGCAAATGTTCCCTTCAAATCACCGTTATTACGACTAAAACATGAAACAAGACCTTCAAAGGGTCTATGTGGACGGTTGTTCCTTTCACCACGAAAGCCAGATCCGGGCCGGAGTTGGTGTTGTTTGGGTCAACCATGACGTGGATGAACCAATCATTACCAATTGGGCCCCAAGACGAGTCAGTATGCAGAGATTGCTGCAGTTCTTATCATGCTCCAAAAAGCCGCCAAGTTGGCCATCTTGCAGCTGGTGATTTGTTCTGACTCTAACTATGCCCATCAAAGCTTCGTCACTCACTTCCCCACTTGGATGGAGAACGGCATGAGAAACGCCCGGAACAAGGAAGTCAAACACTCCTGGCTTGCGGCCGACTTGTAACGGACCGGGGATAACCGTGTACTTGAAGAAAGTCAAATGTCATTCCTAAACCTTTGGCCCCAACAAGGATGGTAACAACCGAGATTGCGGGAAAGGTGTCACCGGTAGCTTACTGGATCCGTCTATCACAACCAAGCAGCCACCAGCTTATAAATGGGTCCATGCCAACCAGATCAAACCCCACAAGCCGTTGGCCATGTTGCCATCAATGACTCAGAGCATCAAAGGGCTGTGTTCAGGTTAATGACTTGTCTGTCTCTAATGTTGGATTGTGTGAGCAATGTATGATATATAAATATGTCAAGACAGTTAGAAGTCTGATCAGACGTAGCCTTAAGAGTCTGCCCAGACACTACTGCCTTTAGGAACTATGAATTGTTAACCCTTTTTCCAGTTCTAAAGAACACAAGGACAGTGTAACACTTAGGTACCATCACCCACACAGACTGTTTGGTCTTAGTTGCTCTGAAGATTGTGTCCAGAACCCCAGACCAAAAAGGGGGATGGTGGGCCTCACCACATGTGGAGAGCAAAGAACAGGGTTAGGGTATGTGTAACCAAAAGCCTAAACTCATAGAAACAGCGCCAAATCTCCTCGAGCTATTAATTCACACCTGAGCACGAGATTTAAGCTTGAATCTGAACCCTGGATTCCTACTGGACGGGCCACCACAGGAGCACAGGAAATTCACATAACGTGAACTTTAAACTCCCTAGGTGAAGTCTTAACTCACTGGACGAGCAACAGAATTTTGTGTTTGCTGAACACATTTTTGGATCCTGAACGAGATTGTTATATTCCACATAACAATCTCTTACCTGCAGAAGGAAGATTCAGATTTATCTTTTTCTTCATGGAGAGGAGGGTAACTGCTGAGCCCAGGTCATGTCAGCATTTGAGCCTGAGAGGGCACCACTGGATATTCCAAACGGACTAACGCATTAAATCACTATCAAGAGTGATCTCAAGTAAGAGTGTCTAGGCAGAAATAGAATTTATTACTGTGTTTTTCATCTAAGCTTCATTGTTGTGAATTGTGCTTTGCATTATTGTAGAAAGTAATGGACCGCCATGTCCTGTTTCTGCTGTGTGTTTTCGTACTTAGCACATTTCATTTTTGTGTCAGTGCCAGTCCATTGGACCGTTATCTGTGTTAGTTTTAGCCACTGTGGAAGTTAATAACTGTGCTCCATCAAACCAATGCCCAGTAACACCACTGTTGAATGTAAGTTCGCTGCCAGGTTCCTGTGTGATAAAGGGACAGCTATTGTGTCTTACCACATCATTTGAGATCTCTGTTCCTAACTCTGTGTGCTTTTCTTTGTCTCTCGTCTTCACTAACCCACACACATTTACACACCTACACACACATCTCAAACAACCCAGATAGCGTGGTAGCATAACTAGCTAGAACAAATAGAGGTGTCCTCCATTTTGGCTCTACCCCATTTGTTTGAGTTTCACAGGCCTACCCGCCATTTTGGATCTGTGTGTGACGACCACACACATGGTCACGTCCGCCATCTTCCTCGCTCCCTTCTGTCTATTGTCAAACACAAACACACACACACACACACACACACACACACACGTGCACATACACCTACATATACACACACATACACACACACACTTTACATGCTTGCTGATTGGTGTATGCTTATTGTGTTTAGAGTAGATGATAGTGGTTAGTTTGCTGAAGTTATTGATTATTAATCAGTGCTAAAGTTAAATAAATTCTATTGTATCTTTTAGAGCAGTTGCCTGTGGTTATTTTGTGTATGTGTTGTAATAACAGCTAGTTGTGACAGTCAGTACTCGGATTCACCCTTCACTGTCCACCATTATTAATGTAAGATAGTACTTTAAATATCAGCATTTTTAGGCAGACAGCCACATTTTGAGACTGTTTTTCACATTTGGTTATTGATCCCTGATCCCAGGGTGGTGCCCTGTAATTATTAATCCATATTAATAATTTTAATAATATTAATAATTCCATTAATATTTATAAATGTCTTTGATAGTTTGCAAATAACCAAACCTGCCATACCTGAATCCCAACACTGTGTTTCTGTTCCCTTTAGAAAAAAGCTGTCCTGACCCTTGTTTCATTGTGATGGTTAGTTCCCTGCTTGTAAAGGGAGCACCGGAGCTGATTTTATTGGCTGTGATTGACTACAGCCCCACTCACCAACTGACAATTTATTTATCCAGTCCAACCCCTTTTACAACTTCACTGTGAATTTGTCAATTACCTTCTGCTTTTGGTCAGAATGTTATCAAAAAGTGTTGGTCACACCAGAGTGAACTCAAGCTGTACACCTGCACCACCCTCTATGTCTACTCCTTTATTCATAAGATAGGCTACTATAACTCAGCTGGAAGTCTTAAAAGGCTCAAAACAATGAAAGTACATGTTCCCTTCATATTGAAAACCAGCTGACCGCTACAAACATTTATCCATTCATTCACTGCTCAACTTGTTTAGAGGCATGGGGGCAGGACTCCAGCATGCATTGGGCAAGAGGAAGGATTTACCTGGAGAGGTCATCAGTCTATCACAGAGCTGACACACTAAAATGTCATGAGCTTATGAATGAGTGTTATGACATGCCTTTGAAGAAAGTGAGGACATTTTCTGGGACGCAAAACAAATTTCAGAAAATATTCTGATATAAAAGTGAAGTCAAATCAAATCAAAGTGATTCACACGCTTCTTTCACACTTGTAGTTTGATTCATTTTGTTTGTTTGACCAAGGAAAGCAAGATGCATTTTTGTATTTTAGTTCTGGTCTGACTCCACACAGACACAGGAAGTCCCCAGCAATCTTGCTGTAAGGGGGAAGTGCTGACCTGTAAACCACCATCCCACCCCTTTATTGAAAATATTTAGCATAGTCATGCTCATGTAAGCAAAGTCATGCTTTCATGGATACAGAGGAACATCTTCCTAACAGAGCCACATTTTAGTTAAGAAATATATTTGGTATTTTAGAGAAAGCCTCTGGGAAAAGATGCATTTCGGGGAAGGCACATTTACCAACATACACACACATACTCACACACACATACAGGACACAAAGACACATTTGCTGTAACAAAAAGGGAGCTATAGAAAAAGTGAAGAATTCATCAGCACTTATATGTATAGCACTAAACATGAATCAGAAAATCAGAAGAGGCACATTTAAATTGTCTAAAAGTTGTAACAGAGAAAGAAATATATAATTATGAGCTTATCTGTGAGTTCCAAAATCACCAGGAACATTTTTGTAGTTTGTTCATTTTGTAGTTCATGCTTATCTACAAAATTACCCTACTGCTTCATCCATCTTTAATGCTTTTCAAAAATGTGTTAAAAGTTGCTTTTACAGTAGTCAGAATGTTTGGCTATTGTTCTAAGGTAAGTAAAGACAAACACTGCATAGTAGTGGGTGAGATGCCAAACACAGAATAAGTGTTGTTAGATTAAATATGCTCCCAGAACAGTTTGGCATCAGGAGGGAAACTGCATTCAAATATTGGTTGCCAGGAAGAAAAATACTTAAAATCTTCAGATATGACTTGATATTAGCGTAATTGCTGCCTTTATGTTCACTCACAACATTGCATTATAGATCAAAGTGAAACACTGTGAGCAGGCTCATTTCGATGTTCTAGTTCATGAGCGAATGTAGTCCCCTTGATGTTCTGTGCAAATTGGCACTTTGACATGAAGTGCAGTATGCAACATTGCATAAATCATGAAAAAGCTCAGAGCCCTCCAAATCTCTCACTGCCTCTGGAGTAGTGAATCTTTAAACTGTCACCACACAAAATGTGTGCACGAGTTCAGACAAGAGCATTCGAAAGAAAAACTGTGTATACAAGAAAAGCAAAAACTTTAGAAAGAGAGAGACTAACTTTATTTTCTGATTTGATCTGGGTTTATCTGCAGTCCCACAGGGTTAAAAACAGGCAGGATGCTGCATTTTCTCTGTGGAAGCCCTGCTGCTGACTTAGATCCAGTATCAGAAGAGGCCCATTTTTACTCTCACATATATTCATTGAATTGAAGTTGCAGGGAAGGTGTACATGCATCAAGCACTCTGATTAGATAGAATCAATTAAGGAATGTGCTTAAAGGGTCTGGCAATATTCTATGTTTCTTGTGAGTCTCAACCCAACAATGATTGTATCTACTAACAAATATTGTGTGTGTATCACAGCCTGATGGATCTTCTTCCTCTGTGCCATAGAGCTCCATCGTTGTCCATAAACTATTAAAAACATATCAATGAGCCACACTGTTGGACTGGGTGACATGTTCCTTCATTACCATGAATACACAAACTTTAGTTTATTTTGAATCAATCCCACGTACAATGTCCTGCTGCCCCAAATACTCACTAGAGCACCAAATGTGTATCAATCCACTGCTGAAAATAGTCCCCAACAAATGCACTATTTCCTCCTGTGTGAGTAACGTTTGACTGTTTTTACAGATTCAAGTCTTCAGTAGAAACCAATGGGATTGGAGTTGAGAGACACAGACAGAGTAGGAAAGTCAAGTTGCTCTGTTTATAAAAGCACATATAATGAGTTGCGATCACAAAATGACTAATGTCATCTGCTATCCTCCATTCAAACACACACACATTTGCACACACAGATGCACACACCACACAAAATCAGATCAAATGCCACAGGACTGGAAACAAAATGCAAAAGTGACCTCTTCAGGAAATATTAAAGCATTACAACACATGAGTTCCATGACTATTTTTACAGTTAACATGTAGCCAGTACAAGAGAAGAGGTTTAGAGGTTTTCAGAGTCCCTTTATTGAACCATTGCAAGGAGAAACCAGATAACTGTCACATGGTAACTGGACTGTACTTGTATAGTGCCTTTATAGTCTTCCGACCACTCAAAGCGCTTCACGCACTTGTGAAAGACAGCAGCTGGCCTGCTCCTTCCTGCCCTTCATGCTCTCAGGGATTGTGGCAGTGCAGCACAGACTTCCTCCACCACTCTGCTGATCTGCCTGATAGAGGTGATATTGTAGTTCTCTCTCAGGACGTCCACAGATGTTGTCGTCACCTTCATCAGATGGCCCAGTTTAGTGCAGCCAGCCTCTCTGAGATTGGCTCGCAGGCTGGCAGACTGCAGTGTTTGAGTTTTATGTGGTTGTTAAAAAACAACGGCTCCTCAAACAACCACATGCTCGGAGTCTCATTTGTGGCACATGTGAACTTAAAAATCTGCCATGTCTGCAGTACAGAGCTGTAAAAAGGTGTTAGTCCAGTAAGGTCCACATCCTTGGGTTGTAAGAGGAAAACCTGTTTATCATAGTCCAATCGCCCAGTTCTTCTCAGCAGCAGTCGATTGTGGACTGGATGTTGATCAGTCAATGCCCCCTTTCAGCCACAGGCAGGTAGAGGGCTACTGCCCGGACCCAGTACTGGCCAGACCAGAAAAAGTCCAGGATGGCTCTCTGTACGTCCTCTATCAGGCCTCTTGGTGGCGTCAGAGCAATGAGTCTGTGCCAAAGCGTCAACGTGATCAAGTAATTGGCAACCAGAACTCTTCCCCTATGATAAAAGGTAAATGGGCTGTACTTGTATATCAGAATCAGAATAAGAATCAGAAATACTTTATTGATCCCCGAGGGGAAACTCTTTTGTTACAGCAGCTCACTGTCATGTCAGTGCACACAGGAATAGGAGTTCTAAGCAAATCAAAATATAATACAGTCAAGATAAATTAAGTACAAAGTGGATATAAGTATAAATTAAAAGTGTAAAGTACAAAGTGGATTTACTGGTTGATGATAAGTATGTACGGTATAATAATACAATGTAATAATATAAGTAATAAGTAGTAGTGCATGAACTGTCAAGTTAAGTGTAGCTTATTAAGATGATTATGAGATGGTGGTTATTGCACAGCAGTAATAGAAGTATGAATAAATATCACTAAATTAAACTGAAAACAGAGCATATTGCACTGAGTATTGAATGGAGTTTCATCAGCTGTCCTCTCACCTGGTCAGCAGTCATGCACACAGCAGAGGTTACAGGCGGGGGAGGGGAGGAAGTCGTCAGTCTGAAGAGCCAGTTGAGGGGGGATTAGTACTCTCCCAGGAAGTTGGAGGAGGGGGGCAGTGGACTCAGAGGAGTCTGAGGGCAGACAGCAGATGCGTTAGAGGGGGGATAAGCAGGAGCCGGTGTGTTGAATCTGTTAAAGAACAGATTAAGTTTGTTGGCCCTGTCCAAGCTGCCTTCAACTCCTCTGCTGCCAGTCGGTCTGAAGCCAGTGATGCTCTTCATGTCGCTCCAGACCTCTCTCATGTTGTTTTGTGTCTTCCTCCTGTACTTCTCCTTGGCCTCCCTGATCTTCACCTTCAGGTCAGCCTGGATTGCCCTTACCTCCTCCCTATTACCATCAGTAAAGGCCCTCCTCTTGGTATTCAGGATGTCTTTGATGTCCTTTGTTACCCACGGTTTGTTATTTGGATAACAATAGACCATCTTAGTTGGGACATTGCAGTCCACACAGAAGTTAATGTAGCCAGTGATGCACTCAGTGAGCCCATCAATGTCCTCTCCATGAGGCTCACAGAGTGCATCCCAGTTTGTCACTTCAAAACATTCCTCCAGTGTCTTATAGGCCTCCTCCGACCATCTCCTCACTGTCCTTGTAGTCACAGGCTGCCTTTTAACCAGAGGCACATAGCAGGGTTTGAGGTGAAGTAGGTTGTGGTCTGACCTACCCGTGGGGAAGGGGGTAGAGCTGTATGCGTCCTTAACGTTGGCATACAGCAGGTCCAGCGTCCTCTCCTCTCTAATAGGACAATTCACATACTGGGTGAAATTAGTCAGTGTTTATGAAACACTGACATGGTTGAAATCACCCAAGATTAATATGAGTGCACTCGAGTGCTGAGTCTGGAGTTGTGCTATGGCGGTGTGAATGGCGTTGCACGCTGATGCCGGGTTAGCAGAGGGGGGGGTGTAAACAGCCACAACAATGGCATGTGAAATTTACGTGGCAGATAATATGGCGGGAGTCCCACAGCTAACAGTTCAATGTCCGGGCTACAGATACTCTGCTTGATAGTAACGCGGCCAGGGTTACACCATCTGTTGCTGACCAGCACAACAAGCCCGCCGCCTTTCCGCTTACCGCTCCCAGTGTGATCCCTGTCGGCCCGAACAGTCTGAAAGCCGTCGATGGAAACGTTATGATCCGGGATATCCTGGTGTAGCCATGTCTCTGAGAAGCACATCAAACTACACTCACGGAACTCCGTCTGACTCCGGGCTAACGCTCGTCCATTTTATTCGCCAGCGATCTCACATTGCCCATGACGAGAGAAGGAAGACACAGCTTAAATCTCTTGTTCTTAAGTCTCTTTTGTCTGCACCCCTCTCTCTTCCCTCGCCGCAGGTCTAGACCGTGCTCTTTATAATATTAATTACAGAGACCCAACAAATCCCACCATGAGCAAGCATTTGGCGACAGTGGCAAGAAAAAACTTCCTTTTAACAGGCAGAAACCTTGGACAAAGAGACTCAATGGTGGGCAGCCATCCACCGCTGCTGTATTAGGTTTTGAGAGGGAGAGAGAGAGAGAAAGAGACAGAGAGAGACAGAGACAGAGAGAGAGAGAGGGAGAGAGAGATAAACTATCTTTTGCATCAAGAATGAACAAAGCAGTGGTTGTATTCTTAAAAGATGAGCTTCATATGTATCAACTGATAGAGAGTGGTGTGTTTATTAGTGACATATTTGTGCAGGTCTCCCCACTGTCTGTTCCCTCCACGCGGATCACCGTATCCATTGTCCTCCGTTTATACCTAACAAGTTGTTAGAGAACAAGCTCCCTAGGTTCAGTAAATTTGCCAGTTGATTTAAAACAGTGACTTTGGGATGAAAGGATCCCAAAGTGAAGCATGTGCTGTCTCTAAAGTGGCAGGTGTTCATGTTGCTAGAATCTCCTAGACAAACACTGGAGGTGTCTTTCAGAGTAAAGTACAGTGATGGCTCTTATATGGTGTATGCCAGCTCAGGATGTAGGATAATAGTGCCCAGTTAAAACAGAGCTAGTTAGCATGCAAAGACTCTGTCTGTGTGAAGTATAACATTAACTAGCATCAACTTAGCATGTGGCTACCAAATCCTAACGTGGGAAGCACATCACAACAATAGACCTCAGAAACATAAATCAATACATGTAATGTTACAGTCCTTGCTGTGCAGTCCATCTGTGCAGATGGAGGAACCGGTCACTCTGTTGTTCTACTTACAGTTGCTTCTTAAAGTTAGATGGCTTTTTTGGAGCCAGATTAATGTTATCAGGAAATGTTATCAAGAGCGAAACAATTTGCTGTGGCTGTCTCACAGGGCACAGATAAACAAATGAAGATTCAATTCAATTAAATTTTATTTATATAGCGCCAATTCATAACAGAAGTTATCTCATTGCGCTTTTCCTATACAGCAGGTCTAGACCGTACTCTTTATAATATTAATTACAGAGACCCAACAAATCCCACCATGAGCAAGCATTTGGCGACAGTGGCAAGAAAAAACTTCCTTTTAACAGGCAGAAACCTTGGACAGAACCAGACTCAATGGAGGGCGGCCATTCGCCGCTGCCGTGTTAGGTTTTGAGAGAGAGAGAGAGAGAGAGAGAGAGAGAGAGAGGAGGGGTTTGGGGGAAGGGGAGAGGGTTAGGGAGGCACAATGCAAAGAATTAGAATTATTTTTTTAATATAGTAGAAGAGTAATTGTAGTGTTAATATTAATAAATTAGTAATAATAGGAATGACAGCTATAGGAAGAATAATGTCAGCATCAGTAACAGAGCCAATAACAACAACTGTAGTAGCAGTTGTCGAGCAGGAACATGGGGGCAGCAGGTGGCCCACAACCACAGATCCAGACTCTGCAGCTCCGGAGGCAGAAATACCTGCCTCAGGAGTTCATGACTCACCGAGATGTGTTATGTGTTCAAGATGTCTCAGCTCTGATGAGGTGTTAATGTTGTTGCTCTCAAATCTGTATTTTACAAGATTGTGCTGAACAACTTGAAAATTCTTTTACACATCAGACCTTAGTCTCTGTCCTGCACCCTGAAATAAAGGTCTGTTTGCTAAGTGCTATGAATGTCTCCAAATTAAGTGAATCCCTATATTGCCAAAACACTCTCGCTCTTATTTCTGTGCAATTTCCCCTGTTCCCCAGTTAATGTAAACTCAAAATTTCTTCCATGACCATTTCCACTGCATTGATTCCATCAGTGCAATGAGATAATCAGAATCAGAAATACTTTATTGATCCCTGAAGGGAAACTCTTTGTTACAGCAGCTCGTCTTTACGTCAGTGCACACAGGAGAAAGTACTAGCAAAAAAATATATATATATATATATATATATATATATATATATATATATATATTAATTATGTCAGAAAATAAATTAAGTGCCAAGTGGGTTTACCGGTTGATGATGATAATACGGTATAAATGCAATGTAATAATATAGGTAATAAGTAGTTATGCAGCAGCAGTAATGGAGGTATGAATAATAAATAGGAAAAAATAAATAAAAAATAAATAAATATTGCACATGAGTATTACACGGATATTTATTCAAGTATTGCAGAGATGTAATGACCAATGTCCAGTTTAGTGACCTAGGGTCATACAGACTAACACTTAGAGGGAGGAGTTAAAGAGTTTGATGGCCACAGGCAGGAATGACTTCCTGTGGCGCTCTGTGGTGCTTTTTGGGGGAATGAGTCTTCCGCTGAAGGTGCTCCTTTGCTTGACCAGCACGTCATGGAGTGGGTGGGAGACACTGTCCAAGATGGCATGTAGTTTGGCCAGCATCCTCCTCTCTGACACCACCGCCAGAGAGTCCAGCTCTACCCCCACAATGTCACTGGCCTTACGGATCAGTTTGTTGAGTCTGTTGGTGTCCGCTACCCTTAACCTGCTGCCCCAGCATGCAACAGCATACAGGATAGCACTGGCCACCACAGACTCATAAAACATCTTCAGCATTGTCCGGCAGATGTTGAAGGACCTCAGCCTCCTCAGAAAATAGAGGCGGCTCTGGCCCTTCCTGTAAACCTTGATGCTTCCACTTTCTACTTTGCTTTGAAACTCAACACTTCCTGCACAGATATTTCACATTAAAAGTCTTTCAGAATCAGAATCAGAAATACTTTACTGATCCCAGAGGGGAAACTCTTTTGCTACAGCAGCTCACTATCACGTAAGTGCACACAGGAATAGATGTACTAAGCAAAAAAATATGATACACTATAATACAGGTCAGAAAATAAATTAAGTACCAAGTGGGTATAAGTATAAAATAAAATAAGTAGTACAAAGTATGAAGTACAAAGTGGGTTTACCAGTTGATGATAATAATAAGGTATAAGGTAATAGTGCATGAACTGCACCCCCCCTCTCTATTGACCCCCCCACACACACACACACACCTCCACACATGCACACACACTTTACATGCTTGCTGATTGTTGTATGCTTATTGTGTTTAGACTAGATGATAGTGGTTGTTAGCTGAAGTTATTGATTGTTAATCAGCGCTAAGGTTAAATAAATGCTATTGTATCTTTTAAAGAACAGCTGGTTGTGACAGTCAGTGCTTGGTTTCACCCTGCACTGTCCACCGTTATTAATGTAAGATCGTACCATAAATATCAGCATTTTTAGGGGGACAGTCACCTTTGAGACTGTTTTTCATGTTTGGTTATTGGTCCCTGATCCCAGGGTGGTGCCCCGTAATTATTAATCCATATTAATGATTTCGATAATATTAATTATTTGTATTAATATTCATAAATATCTTTGATATTTTGCTAATAACCAAACCTGCCCTACCTGAATCCCAACATATTACAAACACGAAGTTTTACTTATAGGAAAATTCTTTTCCTACTCAAGTCCACTCTAGCTGCACTAGGTACAGTATACTGTATCTCAGTGAGATGTAATGCTATCACACCATGATCAGTTATCCATGGAATAAGAGAAATACATCATTAAACAAGAAAATGGCCTCAGAATCACAAGCATTGTCAGTGTGCCCCTGGAGAAGGGTTTGAGTAGTGTTGTGTAATGATGATGATGATGATGATGATTAAACCATCAGCTGGTGAATGATAAAGGTCATGAAAAACTTACTTGTGCACAGCAGAGCAGAAAAGGCATTTATGGCTGCCCTGGAAAAGAAACAGAGGGAGCAGTTAGTCTTTCAGACATTTAATGAACATACTCTTTAATATGCAAACACAAAGTGTACATGATAGGCTACACTAGTGTGACTGTGCATGCAAATTAGTGTGTGTGTGTGTGTGTGTGTGTGTGTGTGTGTCTGTGTCTGTGTGTGTGTGTGTGTGTGTGTGTGTGTGTGTGTGAGTGTGTCAGTGATTGTTTTTGTATGATTACACATACCAAACTGAATTGATCACATAGTCAGTCAAATGTCTTTGCTGTAGGTCTGTTGGAGTTTTCATATTCAGCTTTGAATTTGAGTCATCACAATATATTCTTGGACATAATATAATGGACACAATATGACAACTCAAGTTATGAAATGTCAAATGTTAAACTTTATTTTAGAAAAGTGCTACTTGATGTGATTATTTATTATTATTTATTAGGAAAAGTGCAATGAGATAACTTCTGTTATGAATTGGCGCTATATAAATAAAATTTAATTGAATTGAATTATTGATGTGCTTTAAAAAATCCATCTGTGGTCAAAGACATTTCAAAATCTAGTTTCTTTAGACTTTTATTGTTTGAGGTAGTTACTTAAATCAATAGAAACTGATTGAGACCACACACGTGGAAATCAATGATTATATGCCCAATAAATGAATATTAAACAATATGCACACTTTTTGATTGCCACGTTTGAGTCTATAATGCATCATGGGTGGTATATTATGAGTCAGTACAGGGGAAATGAAGAGTTTGCGCATCCTTGCATTACAAACTATTAATGAATCCAAACCTTTCAGGAAAGTAAAATATCTCTGTTGCAGTCTACAATAGCTCGCACCTGCAACGATCTAAACAGGATAGTAACTGCTGCAGTGCCTAGCAGTCTAACAGACAAGAGTGAAGGATTAACTGCTGTTGACAGTTGAATTTACTGTTTTAAAAGTGTGGACAGCAGCCAACTGGCATATCTAACGGTCGCCATATCACAGCTATAATTGGATAAATCAGTGTGACAGACATGTCTAACTGCCTCTCACACTTAAGGGAAATAGCATATCTCCTGCCTTGTTGCTCTCATTACATCACAGGAATTCTCAGCTGCCAATTCTAACAAATTATCCAAAATAGCAGTCTAGAAATCTGGAATCCCAGAGTCTTCTAATTGTGTTAGAACAATTAACAGCTGGCTTCTGCAGGAAAATAATACAGAAAACTCACCCTGAGGACTATAAATTTGTGATGTCAGAGCATCCGATTTCCTCACACCAACGGGGAGTTTCATGTTCAGTAGTGGTTAATCAGGGGCTGGTATGCCTGGCATCGAGCCAGGTGGAGAGGCCGGTACTCCTGGTGCTCTTGGCATGCTGCATTGGGTATACTGGAGGATGCTGGCTTTTTAAGCCAAATGCCATCAGTTGTGACAGAGACAGATGGAAAAAGGACATACGATCCAAGAGGAGAAAAATGGTGGCTTACATAAGAACTAGAGTCTGCACAGGAGTCAAGAGAAATTATGATGTGTTGAGACCAACAATATGTTGATATAATGATGATGTTTCCCTAAAATTGTAATTTCAATACTGCCATGCAGTTTATGCATGGAGATGGTGCACATTTCACAGGCTTTAATAAATCAGACAGTGAACCCGAGTTCCATAACGCCTCATTCATATCAAGATAAAAGTCTGTGCCCCACTATTGGCACCTATAATACAGTCTACAAACTATATATTTTTAGTTTTATTATTCTTTTAGGCTTACCAGTAGTGGAGCTAAAAATGTGGTGTTTGTCGTCAGAGTGGTACAATTAGAATGAAAATGAGCCAGCGAAATTTCACTGCAGCCTGCCTAATACATTTCTTGCATAACAGTGGGAATTTTGACTGATGTTTGCACTAGAGGAGATGTCAGCCTTAACCAAAAACTCCAGTATTCATCCTCTGAGTACCATCCATATCAGCAGCAAATATCATGGAAATACAGGAAATAGGTTTTGAGATGTCGTGTTTGGAGGAAATGCTTGTCTGACATGGTTCTGGAGGAAAGCTAAGGGGGTCAGCCAACATCAGTAGCACTCTTTCTCTGGGGACATTAATTTCTCTCAAAGGTATGTTGCTATTAAGTGTTTGACAACCAACCAATCATCGACTTTAAGTGCAGCTGGTAATGTTTTGCAAAAATTGAAAACAGGCCAATCAATGTATAGTAGGTGGGACTTTAGGACCCAGGAGATGTAGTGGAGTAGGGGATGATAGAAAAGGATGTAGAAACAGGTGTGTCAGTGGGAGGTGCTTAGGCAAGAAAAGGCCAAGCTTGAAGTGTGGTAGGCCTTTTTGTCTTTTACCTTTTGTTGCAGACACATACTGAACTCTAGGGAGACATGCAGTGATTTTCTAAGTGTCATATGTGAAATCAGGTAGGAAATTTATCTCTGTACTTCTCTTACGAAAGCTGATTTAACACAGCCTTCCCCAATTAAATATACAGCTGTGGTAATTCAAAGTGCTTTAGGTAAGTCATGGTTTTATACTAATGTCAGTCTATCAAAAGGTCATTATATTTACTATGACTACAGTATTGGGAGTTGTTTTAAGATGATAATCTGCACATAGACTAAGTGAAATTGCCCAATTAAACAGAATAGAGAATTTGGGGCTGCAAATGTATTTTCTGCTGATGTATGCCATGAAATGTTAGACTGTATTCACTAAATACTGGTTGATGTTCATTTGTTTGTTAGTGATTGGCAGGCCCAAGCTGTTCCTGGAGGATGAACCCCCTATTGCTACCTGGGTTGTGTTAATTTCTGGTTATTATTGAGAAATGTCTATAAGTCAAAGAGGATGTGAATTTGAAATAATGAAATTATTTTATATTGATCATGTGCTTCAATTAATTTGTTTCTCTTTGTCGGGGTTTGTTTTCCAGTCATGCCGATTATTATCCATTAGGTTGCTTCACCTGGGTCTGCATTGGAGTGGTGTGTGGTGGTAGTTTGGATGTGGTCACCTTTATGTTGGGTGAGTGTATATTTTGGTTGTAGTGGTTATCCTTTTCCCAACTGTCTTTGGTACCACACTGTACTGCCCCTCCCTGACTGTCTCCTCCCCCTTACATGTTAAAGTAAACGTTCCTTATTTAATTGAATGTTTTACATTGTAGGAGGAAGTGCATCTCTGTCTCAACCTCACCTGTTCAACAGTGACCACATGTTCTGTTTTCTTTTGGCTGCCAGGATTTTTTGTGTTTTTCTTTTTCTATTACCAGTTTGTGGTCACTGAGCCTGTACTTGGTCAGGATCTGTCTCTGCTTTCTGTCTCTAACAGTAGAGAGATATTCTGCCAATTCATCATCTCTTTTTAGGGCCAGATAACATTCTGATTTGGCTTTTAGTTTCTTCTTTCCAATGTTCCAATTAGGTTTCTGTGCTGTTGTGAGACTGGTCAGAGTGTGTCTGAGAGGGGGCAGTTAGTCTCAGCACCAACTGATATAGGGGACTCTATTCTGGGCTCAGCTCTTGGGTTTGGAGGGCTTTGGAATGGAGGGTGTCTAGGGGTCTGGATTTAAGGTGACTAAAACATTTGAGTGCTCTCTTTTGAACGTTATCTGCAGAATTCTGCATGTAAAGCTTCTGTTGGATGTTTGTCCCAATGGGTATAGCTATGATGACTGAGTGGACCTCATACTTCATTACCATACAGCGCAATGGGTTGGATGACACTATCAAATGTTTTAAGCCAAATTTTAATTGGAATTTTGAAAATTTTCTGTTAATTGCATTAACAATGCAATACTGCTGATACTACTGTATTCAATTATTATTTATGATAAACTGGTATTTGTTCTCCTGGAATCTAGGGTGTTTTTGAAAAATCATGACATTAGTTTTCTTCTTATTTACTGCCAGGGCCCAGTTCTGGCAGTACTTTTCTACTATGTCCAGCAGTTGCTGTAGTCCTTGTTCAGTAGGAGACAGTAGAACAAGGTCATCAGCATAAAACAGAGACTTCACCTCTCTATCTAGGAGGGAGAGGCCAGGAGCAAGTTCATTTATATACACATTAAATAAAGTCGGGCTTAAGTTGCAGCCCTGACGAACACCTCTTCTCTGGGTGAAGGATTCCGTTTGTTTGTCTCCAATTTTAACAGCACACCTATTTTCCAAATACATTGATTTAACCAGATCATACATTTTGCACCCTATACCACAATGTAAAAGTCTGTAATAGAGCCCTTCATGCCAAATAGAGTCAAAAGCTTTCTTGAAGTCAATAAAACAAGCAAATATCTTACAATTTTTTGTTTGGTGTACATGCTTGTTAATTAAAGTGTGAAGGGTGTAAACATGGTCGGTGGAGACACAGATGCCACGGTAATTACCAGGGTCTAATTTGTCCCCACTCTTATGAATGGGGGAAATGAGCCCTTTGCTCTAGATGTCTGGAAAACATTCTGACTGTAATACGACATTGAACAACTTCAGCACTGCAACCTGCATCTCTCGGGTGCTGCATTTGAGCACTTTTTTTTTTAATACTGTCCAGACCACAAGCTTTTGTTGGCTGGAGAGGCTTTGCCTGCATGGTCAATTCTTTCAAGTAACTGGGAAATCAATGAGTTTTTGGTT
This sequence comes from Siniperca scherzeri, assembly GCA_027580175.1. Classification (NCBI taxonomy): domain Eukaryota; kingdom Metazoa; phylum Chordata; class Actinopteri; order Centrarchiformes; family Sinipercidae; genus Siniperca; species Siniperca scherzeri. Next base: position 478,359 of record CM050844.1, on the reverse strand, counting down.
GTCTTTAATTGTTTCTAATGTTTGGGGTTTTTCTTTTATAATACATTGATCTGAATTAATTTGATTTATTGGTATGTCTTTGTAACAATGACTTCCATACCGGATCGGTCGGGGCCTGGGTTAACAACAACCGCCACCGGTGCTGTTGACCTACAGGGTACCGGTGGAAATTGGACTACTGTTGGTTGAAGACGAAGAAGGAGAGGAGGAAGGTGTGTTTGTAGGCAGAGAGAGAAGAGGAAGGCTAAGAATGTAGGACTGACAGTAGGGACTTTGAATGTTGGGACTATGACAGGGAAGGCTAGAGAGTTGATTGACATGATGCAGAGAAAGAAGGTGGACATACTGTGTGTCCAGGAGACCAGGTGGAAAAGTAGCAAGGCTAGAAGCTTAGGAGCAGGGTTCAAGTTGTTCTACCATGGGTCCGATAGGAAGAGAAATGGAGTAGGAGTTATCCTGAAAGAGGAGTTTGTGAGGAATGTTCTAGAGGTGAAAAGAGTATCAGACAGGTTGATGAGTCTGAAGCTGGAAATTGAAGGGGTGATGTTCAATGTTGTGAGTGGTTATGCCCCACAGGTAGGATGTGAGTTAGAAGAGAAGGAGAAATTCTGGAGTGAGTTAGATGAAGTGATGCAGAGCATCCCCAGAGGTGAGAGAGTGGTGATTGGTGCAGATTTCAATGGGCATGTAGGTGAAGGGAACAGAGGTGATGAGAATGTGATGGGCAGGTTTGGTCTTCAGGACAGGAACGCAGAAGGACAGATGGTGGTAGACTTTGCAAAGAGGATGGAAATGGCTGTAGTGAACACTTTCTTCCAGAAGAGGCAGGAACATAGGGTGACATATAAGAGCGGAGGTAGAAGCACTCAGGTGGACTACATCTTGTGTAGACGTTGTAATCTGAAAGAGACCAGTGACTGTAAAGTAGTGGTAGGGGAGAGTGTAGCCAGACAACACAGGATGGTAGTGTGTAAAATGACTCTGGTGGTGAGGAAGATGAAGAGGACAAAGGCAGAGCAGAGGACGAAGTGGTGGAAGTTAAAAAAGGAAGAATGTCGTGTAGTTTTCAGGGAGGAGCTGAGACAGACTCTGGGTGGTCAGGAAGTGCTCCCAGATGACTGGACCACTACAGCTAATGTGATCAGGGAGACAGGTAGGAGGGTACTCGTCATCTGGTAAGAGGAAAGTGGACAAGGAGACTTGGTGGTGGAACGAGGAAGTGCAGGAGTGTATACAGAGAAAGAGGTTAGCTAAGAAGAAGTGGGACACTGAGAGGACTGAAGAGAGTAGACAGGAGTACAGGGAGATGCAGCGTAAGGTGAAGGTAGAGGTGGCAAAGGCCAAACAAAGAGCATATGAGGACTTATGCTAGGTTGGACACTAAAGACGGAGAGGTGGATTGGTACAGGTTGGCCAGACAAAGAGATAGAGATGGGAAGGATGTGCAGCAGGTTAGGGTGATTAAAGACAAGGATGGAAATGTATTGACAGGTGCCAGGAGTGTGATGGGAAGATGGAAGGAGTACTTTGAAGAGTTGATGAATGAGGAAAATGAAAGGGAACGAAGAGGTGACTGGTGTGGAGCAGGAAGTAGCAAAGATTAGCAAGAGTGAAGTGAGGAGGACGTTGAAGAGGATGAAGAGTGGAAAGGCAGTTGGTCCTGATGACATACCTGTGGAGGTATGGAAGTGTCTAGGAGAGGTGGCAGTAGAGTTTCTGACTAGTTTGTTTAACAAGATCTTGGAGAGTGAGAGGATGCCCGAGGAATGGAGGAGAAGTGTACTGGTGCCAATTTTTAAGAACAAGGGAGATGTGCAGAGCTGTGGCAACTACAGAGGAATAAAGCTGATGAGCCATACAATGAAGTTGTGGGAAAGAGTAGTGGAAGCTAGGCTAAGGGCAGAGGTGAGCATTTGTGAGCAGCAATATGGTTTCATGCCTAGAAAGAGTACAACAGATGCAGTATTTGCTTTGAGGATGCTGATGGAGAAGTACAGAGAAGGTCATAGGGAGTTACATTGTGTCTTCGTAGATTTAGAGAAAGCGTATGACAGGGTGCCGAGAGAGGAGCTGTGGTATTGTATGAGGAAGTCTGGAGTGGCAGAGAAGTATGTTAGAGTGGTGCAGGACATGTATGAGAGCTGTAAGACCGTGGTGAGGTGTGCTGTAGGTGTGACAGAGGAGTTCAAGGTGGAGGTGGGTCTGCATCAAGGATCGGCTCTGAGCCCCTTCTTGTTTGCTCTGGTGATGGACAGGCTGACAGATGAGGTTAGACAGGAATCTCCATGGACTATGATGTTTGCGGATGACATTGTGATTTGTAGTGAGAGCAGGGAGCAGGTGGAGGAAAATCTAGAGAGATGGAGGTCTGCTCTGGAAAACAGAGGAATGAAGTAAGACAGAATACATGTGTGTCAATGAGAGGACTGAAGAGAGTAGACAGGAGTACAGGGAGATGCAGCGTAAGGTGAAGGTAGAGGTGGCAAAGGCCAAACAAAGAGCATATGAGGACTTGTATGCTAGGTTGGACACTAAAGAGGAGAGGTGGATTTGTACAGGTTGGCCAGACAAAGAGATAGAGATGGAAGGATGTGCAGCAGGTTAGGGTGATTAAAGATAAGGATGGAAATGTATTGACAGGTGCCAGGAGTGTGATGGGAAGATGGAAGGAGTACTTTGAAGAGTTGATGAATGAGGAAAATGAAAGGGAACGAAGAGGTGACTGGTGTGGAGCAGGAAGTAGCAAAGATTAGCAAGAGTGAAGCGAGGAGGACGTTGAAGAGGATGAAGAGTGGAAAGGCAGTTGGTCCTGATGACATACCTGTGGAGGTATGGAAGTGTCTAGGAGAGGTGGCAGTAGAGTTTCTGACTAGTTTGTTTAACAAGATCTTGGAGAGTGAGAGGATGCCCGAGGAATGGAGGAGAAGTGTACTGGTGCCAATTTTTAAGAACAACGGAGATGTGCAGCGCTGTGGCAACTACAGAGGAATAAAGCTGATGAGCCATACAATGAAGTTGTGGGAAAGAGTAGTGGAAACTAGGCTAAGGGCAGAGGTGAGCATTTGTGAGCAGCAATATGGTTTCATGCCTAGAAAGAGTACAACAGATGCAGTATTTGCTTTGAGGATGCTGATGGAGAAGTACAGAGAAGGTCATAGGGAGTTACATTGTGTCTTCGTAGATTTAGAGAAAGCGTATGACAGGGTGCCGAGAGAGGAGCTGTGGTATTGTATGACGAAGTCTGGAGTGGCAGAGAAGTATGTTAGAGTGGTGCAGGACATGTATGAGAGCTGTAAGACCGTGGTGAGGTGTGCTGTAGGTGTGACAGAGGAGTTCACGGTGGAGGTGGGTTTGCATCCAGGATCGGCTCTGAGCCCCTTCATGTTTGCTCTGGTGATGGACAGGCTGACAGATGAGGTTAGACAGGAATCTCCATGGACTATGATGTTTGCGGATGACATTGTGATTTGTAGTGAGAGCAGGGAGCAGGTGGAGGAAAATCTAGAGAGATGGAGGTCTGCTCTGGAAAACAGAGGAATGAAGTAAGACAGAATACATGTGCGTCAATGAGAGGGACCCAGGTGGAACGGTGAGGTTACAGGGAGCAGAGGTGAAGAAGGTGCAGGACTTTAAGTACTTAGGGTCAACGGTTCAGAGCAATGGAGACTGTGGAAAAGAGGTGAAGAGGCGAGTGCAAGCAGGTTGGAATGGGTGGAGAAAAGTGTCAGGTGTATTGTGTGATAAAAGAGTATCAGCAAGAATGAAAGGAAAGGTGTTCAAGACGGTGGTGAGACCAGCGATGTTGTACAGCTTAGAGACAGTGGCACTGAAGAAAAGACAAGATGCAGAGCTGGAGGTAGCAGAGCTTAAGATGTTGAGGTTCTCTTTGGGAGTGACGAGGATGGACAGGATCAGGAATGAGTACATCAGAGGGACAGCTCATGTTAGATGTTTCAGAGATAAAGTCAGAGAGACCAAATTGAGGTGGTTTGGACATGTTCAGAGGAGAGACTGTGAATATATTGGTAGAAGGATGCTGAGGTTGGAGCTGCCAGGCAGGAGGCCTAGTGGAAGACCAAAGAGGAGATTTATGGATGTAGTGAGAGAGGACATGAAGTTAATTGGTGTGAGTGAAGAGGATGCAGAGAACAGGGTTAGATGGAGGCACATGATTCGCTGTGGCGACCCCTAAAAGGGAACAGCCGAAAGGAAAAGAAGGTATGTCTTTGTATCGATTTTCAAATTGTGCTCTCCAGATATCACAGTTTTGGATGGGTAGTGCTTGTTGTTGCTTTGTGTTAAAGTTGTTCCACATATCCCAGAATTGATTTTGATTATTGGAGTTTTCAATATCTTCATGTTTCTTGTGGGTATAATTTTGTTTTTTGTTCCTAATTGTACATTCATTTGTTTAAAATGTCATTGTACCTAATGTGTAAGGCTGGGTTGTTTGGTTGGCGATGTTTATCCTGAATCCTGAATGCCAAGAGGAGGGCCTTTACTGATGGTCATAAGGAGGAGGTGAGGGAAATCCAGGCTGACCTGAAGGTGAAGATCAGGGAGGCCAAGAAGTACAGGAGGAAGCTGGAGTGGAAACTCCAGCAAAACAATATGAGAGAGCTCTGGAGCGGCATGAAGAGCATCACTGGCTTCAGACCGACTGGCAGCAGAGGAGTTGAAGGCAGCTTGGACAGGGCCAATGAACTTAATCTGTTCTTTAACAGATTCAACACACTAGCTCCTGCTCATCCCCCCTCTAACTCAGCTGCTGTCGGCCCCTGAGACTCCTCTGAGTCCACTGCCCCCCCCCCTCCCCCCTCTCTCTGGGAGAGTCCTACTTCCCGCTCAACTGGATCTCAGGCAACGGCCCTCTTCAGACTCATGACTCACCCCCTCCCCCGCCTGTAACCTCTGCTGTGTGCCTGACTGCTGACCAGGTGAGAGGACAGCTGATGAAACTCCACTCAAACAAGGCTGCAGGCCCCGATAGCATTTGCTCCGGGGTTGTAAAAGCCTGTGCACCCCAGCTATGTGGAGTCCTTCAGCATGTCTTCAACCTGAGCCTGAGTCTTCAAAGGGTCCCTATTCTGTGGAAGACATATTGCCTCGTTCCTGTGCCGAAGATGCTGCGTCCCAGTGGCTCTAAGGACTACAGACCGGTGGCAATGACCTCCCACATAAGAAGACCCTGGAGAGACTGCTGCTGGAACAGCTGCGGCCCATGGTCAGACCGCTCCTGGACCCCCTTCATTTTGCCTACCAGACCTAGCTGGGAGTTGAGGACGCCATCATCTTTCTGCTGAACCGCATCTACACCTGGACAAGCCGGCAAGCACAGTGAGGACCATGTTTTTTGACTTCTCCAGTGCTTTCAACACCATCCAGCCAGCCCTGCTGGGTGAGAAGCTGGCAGCAATGCAGGTGGATGCCCCCCACGTGTCCTGGATTGTTGACTACCTGACTAGCAGACCACAGCATGTGTGTCTGCAGCACTGTGTGTCGGACAGCGTGGTCAGCAACACTGGGGCCCCTCAGGGGACTGTCCTCTCTACCTTCCTCTTCACCATCTACACCACAGACTTCAGCCACCACACAGAGTCCTTCCACCTTCAGAAGTTTTCTGATGACTCTGCTGTGGTGGGAAGTATCAGCGGTGGTGATGAGACGGATTACAGGGCTGTAGTGGGGAACTTTGTCTCATGGTGTGAGCAGAACCATCACCAGCTCAATGTGACAAAGTCTAAGGATCTGGTTTAGACCTACAAAGGGCCAAAGCACCAGTGACCCCGGTTTCCATCAAGGGGGTCAGTGTGGACATTGTTGAGGACTACAAATACCTGGGGAATACACATGGATAATAAACTTTACTGGGCTAAGAACACTCAAGCTCTTTACAGGAAGGGCCGGAGCCGCCTATTTTCTGAGGAGGCTGAGGTCCTTCAACATCTGCTGGACAATGCTGAGGATATTTTATGAGTCTTTTTTGGCCAGTGCTATCCTGCATGCTGTTGCATGCTGGGGCAGCAGATTGAGGGTAGCAGACACTAACAGACTCAACAAACTGATCCATAATGCCAGTGACATTGCGGGGGTGGAGCTGGACTCTCTGTCGGTGGTGTCAGAGAGGAGGGTGCTGGCCAAACTACATGCCATCTTGGACAGTGTCTCCCACCCACTCTATGACGTGCTGGTCAAACAAAGGAGTACCTTTAGCAAAGGACATCCCCACCAAAATGCACCGCAGAGTGCCACAGGAAGTCATTCCTGCCTGTGGCCTCTTTAACTCCTCCCTCTAAGTGTCAGTGTATATGACCTTAAGTTGATAAACTGGACATTGGATCATTAACATCACTGTAATACTTGAAATAATTGTGCAAAATTCTGTATTTAATACTCTGGTGCAATATACTCTGTTTTCAGCTTAATTTAATGATATTTATTCATACTTCTATTACTGCTGTGCAATATCCACCGTCTCATAATCATCTTAATAAGCTACACTTAACTTTACAGTACATGCACTACTACTTATTAATTATATTAATACATTGTATTATTATACCGTACATACTTATCATCAACCGGTAATCCACTTTGTACTTCACACTTATTTTAATTTTATACTTATACCCACTTGGTACTTAATTTATCTGACCTGTATTATAGTGTATTATATTTTTTGCTTAGTACTTCTATTCCTGTGTGCACTGACGTGATAGTGAGCAGCTGTAACAAGCATTTCCCCTCAGGGATCAATAAAGTATTTCTGATCTGATTTATCCTTTGCTATTTTCCTAAAGACTTTTTGATGGTCTTGCATTCTCTATCAAACCATTTGTCAGCATTTTGCTTTTTAATGGGCTAAATTTTAGCTTTAATAGCTACCTTATGAAATCTCTCTTGCCAATTGAAAAGGGGTGCTCGCTCTCTAAATGCAATTAAGAGCAAATTTTATCATTTCCATATTCCAGTTAAAATTTGGCTTAAAATATTTGATGGCGTCATCCAGCCCATTGTATGGTAGTGAAGTATAGGTCCACTCAGTCATCATAGCTATACCTGTTGGGACAAACATTCTGCAGATTCATTTTACATGTACACAGACAAACACCAACAAATGCATGTAGAGCAGAATTAGATAGATACGCACTGATAATTAATATTCAAAAGAGAGCGCTCACATGTTTTAATCACCTTAAATCCAGCCCCCTAGACCCAAGAGCTGAGCCCAGAAAAGAGTCCCCTATGTCAGTTGGTGCTGAGACTAACTGCCCCCCTTCAGACACACTCTGACCAGTCTCACAACAACACTGCTTTAAAAAACATCAATTCCAGTAAACCAAATTATAACACAATGTAAAGAAACCTATTTGAAACACTGGAAAGACGAAACTAAAAGCCAAAGTAGAGCAGAATGTTACCTGGCCCTAAAAAGAGATTATGAATTAGCAGAATAGCTCTCTCTCTCAGAGTGAGTGAGAGAGAGAGTGAGTGAGAGAGAGATTATAGGATCCTTGTTGGTAACATTAATATATCTGGTAGACTGTGCATAGTTCAGTTTTGTTTTGTTTGTTTTTTGCCAGTGTTTGTAGGCAAGCTTGCAAAGTAAATTGTTAGCCTAGAGTAAAGAAGTCATCGCCATGGCAACTGATTCCATCTACATCTGGAAAGATACTCTGTGCAGCAATTATGCATATGTATCCAGCGAGGGCATCGGCTCAGGAGGCAGATTAAAGATCTTTAAAGATGAACGCCTTGACAAGGATGACCCTCTGCTTACCATCACATACTACACTAAAAGAAAGGTCATGGTCCAAGGGAATGAAGCACACCTGGAGAGGCATTCAAGAGGCATTTCCACTGTTGAGAGCTGAGGTGGACACCAAGAGGATCAATGTCCCCTCTGACAGTAAGGATGATGAGAGCCCATTAGGGAATCCCACCACCTTGTCCATCTCTGCTCCTCCCACACCTGCCAGCGCCACCAACCAGGTGAAGGAGAGTATGGCCCTGCTGGAACTGGACTTTGCTGAATTCAAAGAGCTGACCCAAGCCAGGCTGTTTGACCAGCCAGACAACACTCTGCTGCAGCTTAAAGCGGAGCTCCAGCAACTAAAGCCAGACAACCAGGCCTTGGCATCTGACCACAGAGGAAGTCTAGAGGTGCTCAGTTAGTCAAAGTGAAGGAGGATGCTGACAATACAGAAAGGAGCTTCACCAGACAAGTCCAACACCTGACAGACCAACTCTCATCAGTCACCACAATGACAAGTACAGAGACACAGACTCTCCCTGCCAGTGTCACAGACCCCTGCCTTGTCTCTGTCGCACCCTCTCTGCTCTGCCCAACAACACCCTGGCACAGCCAGTTGCCAAAAGCCAGCTCTGCCATCCCAGCTTCCTTCCACTCAGCCTGAAGAGGAAGCCCCACAAGTGGTCCTGCTGGCTGACTCTAACTGGAAATTCCTGGACACAAACAAGCTTTTTACTGGTAAGAAAGTGCTATCCATATGCTCTATCATTCTCCCTGTTCTTCTGATGCCCTTACTGTGACATTTCCCTGCGGCTCTCTGCCTGGCCTTTCTATTATTTTGCTGGCTGTGGTCTTTCTTCTTTTTCAGTGCTACTGATGGCCCTGTCAGTGGAGGTTGCTGAACTTAAAAATGAACTGTGTTGGGATTTACAGTGTTTTACCTGCAATTTTCTGATGTTAAACTCTGACAAAACTGAAATGATTGTACTTGGCCCAGAACACCTCTGAGACACGTTATTTAAAGATATAGTTGCTCTAGATGGCATTGCCCTGGCCTCCAGCACCACCGTAAGGAACCTCAGAGTTATCTATGATCAGGATTTATCCTTTAACTCCCGCATGAAACAAACTTCAAGAACTGCCTTCTTTCGTACGTAACATTGCAAAAATCAGGCACATCCTGTCTCAAAAAACTAGTCCATCCATTTGTTACTTCTAGGTTGAACTATTGCAACTCCTTATTATCAGGCTGCCCAAATAAGTCCCTTAAGACTCTCCAGTTGATCTAGAATGCTGCAGCACGTGTACTGACAAGGAAAAGAGATCATATTTCTCCAATATTAACTTCTCTGCACTGGCTCCCTGTAAAACCCAGAAAAGAATTTAAAATCCTTCTCCTCACCTACAAAGCTCTTAAGGGTCAGGCACCATCATATCTTAAAGAGCTCATAATACCATATTACCCGACTAGAACACTGCACACCCAGAATGCAGGGTTACTTGTGGTTCCTAGAGTCTCCAAAAGTAGAATGGGAGCCAGAGCCTTCAGCTATCAAGCTCCTCTCCTGTGGAATCAGGTCCCAGTTTGGGTTCAGGAGGCAGACACCATCTCCACATTTAAGAGTAGGCTTAAGACTTTCCTCTTTGATAAAGCTTATAGTTAGGGCTGGCTCAGGTGAGTCCTGAACCATCCCTTAGTTATGCTGCTATAGGCCTAGACTGCCGGGAGACTTCCTATGATGCACCTCTTTCCTCTCTCCTTCTCCCCCTCTCCATCTGTATGCATTTTTATCCCATTACTGCATGTTACTAACTTGACATCTTCTCTCTCCCGTAGTTTTGTGCTTTCTCATTTCTCTCCTCTCTCCTTCTGTCATTTTCAGCAGGTATTTCTACCTCTGGAGCTGCAGAGACTGGATCTGTGGTTGTGGGCCACCAGCTGCCCCCGTGTTTCTGCTCGACAACTGCTACTACAGTTGCTGTTATTGGCTCTGTTACTATTATTGTCATTATTATACCTATGACTAGTCCTATTATTATTAATTTATTTATATTAATATTACCACTACCATTACATTATTACTATTTTAAAATTCTAAGTGCTATTTGCATTGTGCTTCCCTCTCCCCTCACCCCTTCCCTCTCTCTCTTTCTGTGGTATTTACATTGTGCTTGTCTGTCTGTCTGTCTTAAAACCTTACACAGCAACGGCGGATGGCCGCCCACCAGTGAGTCTGGTTCTGCTCAAGCTTATTTTAGACAAGATGTAGCAGATCTGAACGTATGTAGCGGTGATACGCTTGGCAGGACCAACGGCCCATGATTTGTTTTAAGTGCTCAGAAATGCCATTGCGGGAAGCGAGGTAGCAGCTCCTATCCTGAAGGAGTGACCAGAGTAATGATTGGGAGAAATGCCAGACAAGGAGAGTACGTAAGTCTGGCTGCTGTGATTGCTTGACATAGGTGAAAGGGGGCCCTGGCATCCCGGCGCCAGGTTCCCCTGCTAGAGCAAACTGCTGTGGTTGCTGGAAGTGGGGCGCTGGCATCCCAGTGCTGAAGGCTCTAGCTGACACGAGCTGCTGGGACTAGTGAAGCTTGGAGATGGAAGATACTGGCATCCCAGTGTTGAAGGCCCCTTTCTGAAGCCCACTGCTGTGGTTGTTAGAAGTGCATGGCTGGGCTGTGATGGCATCCCGGTGCCAGGAGCCCCAGTTAGAGCATGCTGTCATGGTTGCTTAACCTTGCTAGGCAGCTGGACTTGCGAGATCATGAAATCACGATGATCCCTCTTGCCGGGCTTCAAGCTATGCACTTGTCTGCACTGAAGCTTTTCAGCAATCCCCCCTTTCAGACCACAACCAAATAAATGTGCTCTTTAAACTCTCAGGTCAAAGGAGTGACACAAAAAGGGAACCCAGTAAGCTGTATAAATTAAATCCTACTTACAGACTGGCCCATGACAGTGGAGACAAATTCATCATGGCCTTGAACTCACCTGATCTGATGAATGACATATCAATATATAACCAAAATCAATATGTCCCTACCGGAGATGGTGTACAAAAAGGCCACTGATCATATCAGTATGACATTTCATAAGGCAGCTATTAAAGCTAACCTTATAAAACAAAAACGGAAGCCTGTTAAAAAGCAAATGGTTTGATCAAGAATGCAAGACCGTCAGAAAAGACCTGAGACAAAAAGCAAATAAAAAAATATATAAACAAATAGAAAGATATATTCAAAGATATTGAAAACGCCATTAATCAAAATCACGTCTGAGATATATGGAACAATTCCTACACAAAGCAACCACAAGCACTGGCCATTGAAAAATGGTGACATCTGGAGAGCACATTTTGAAAATCTGTACAAAGACAAACCAATAAATCTAATTAATTCAGATCAATGTATAAAATAAAAACTCCAAACACTAGAAGAAGCAATTAAAGACAACCAAAACCCCCTTGATTTCCCAATTACTTGGAAGAATTGACCAACCAGACAAAATCTCTCCAGCCAAGAAAAGCTTGTGGTCCAGACAGCATTAAAAACAAAATGCTCAAATGCAGCACCCTAGAGATGCAGAGCGCAGTGCTTAAGTTGTTCAATATCGTATTACAGTCAGGATGTTTTCCAGACATCTAGTGCAAAGGTTTCATTTCCCCCATTCATAAGAGTGGGGACAAATCAGACCCTGGTAACTACTGAGGCATCTGTGTCAGCAGTTGTCTAGAATACTACAGAATAGTTTACCTAAAGAAAAGAATACTAGATTTCCTTGAAGACTCCATCTTGAGTAAAAATCAAATTGGCTCCTCCCAAAACACTGCACACCCGACCATGTATATACCCTTGACACTTTAATTAATAAACATGTACACCAAACAAAAAATGGTAAGATATTTGCTTGTTTTATTTACTTCAAGAAAGCTTTCGACTCTATTTGGCATGAAGGTCTCTATGAACTTGCTGTACAGTCGATCAGTGTGCTGCTCCTGGCCTCTCCCTCCTAGATAGAGAGGTGAAGTCTCTGTTTTATGCTGATGACCTTGTTCTACTGTCTCCTACTGAACAAGGACTACAGCAACCTCTGGAGATAGTAGAAAAGTACTGTCAGAACTGGGCCCTGGCAGTAAATATGAAGAAAACTGATATGATTTTTCAAAAACGCCCTAGATTCCAGGATAACAAATACCAGTTTACCATAAATAATCATATCATTGAACACAGTATGAGTTAAACCTACCTTGGTATAACCATAACAGCATCAGGGATTTCCAACATGGCAGTGAATGTACTAAAAGGTTAAGCTTGAAAAGCTCTAAATGCAATTAAGAGAAAATGTTATAATTTTCAAATTCCAATTAAAATTTGGCTTAAAATATTTGATAGTGTCATCCAGCCCATTGCGCTATATGGTAGTGAATTATGGGGTCCACTCAGTCATCTTAGTTATACCCGCTGGGACAAACATCCAACAGAATCTTTACATGCAGAATTCAGCAGATACATTTTACACATACACAGAAAAACACCAACAAATGCATGTAGAGCAGAATTAGCCAGACACACACTGATAATTAACATTCAAAAGAGAGCGCCCACATTTTTTAATCACCTTAAATCAAGCCCCTAGACACCCTCCATTCCAAAGCCCTCCAAACCCAAGAGCTGAGCCCAGAAAAGAGTCCCCTATGTCAGTTGGTGCTAAGACTAACTGCCCCACTCTCTGACCAGTCTTACAACAGCACTGCTTTCCAAACACCAGTCAGAGGAAATCAAATTATAAAGCAATGTAAAGAAACCTATCTGGAACATCAAAAAGAAGAAACTAAAAGCCAAAGTAGATCAGAAAACAGAAAAAAAAGAAAACAGAACATGTGGGCACTGTAGGACAGGTGAGGCTGAGACAGAGATGCCCTTCCTCCTACAATGTACAACATTCAATGAAATAAGGAACATTTACTTTAACAAGTTCAACTCTGTAATCTCAGATTTCAATGAGCTACTTCACCTCTCAACATTAAAAATACTCCTAGGAGAAGTAGATAAGGCATATCTTCCTGCCCAGTATGTATCAACATGCCACAACCTGAAGGACAGTGAATGACCTAGACACACACACACACACACAAATTCATTAAAAACAAATGTTGCAATGTTCATGTAGTTTTCACTTATTTGTATTTGTATTTTATTATTATTATCATTATTATTATCTTATCTTACCTATCTGTATATATTTTAATAGCATATGTCTTCTGTTTATTTATATGTTTTTATTTCATTTTACACATGCTTTGACAACATTAACGTCTGTTTCCCATGCCAATAAAGCCCAATTAAATTGAAATGGATGTAGCTGTATTCATTGTTACGTTATGTTACAAACCCCTTGGGCTACAAATGTCTTGCATCTATGATATTATGAATGGAATACGCTTTGATTACCACACAGTTATTCTAATGCACCATATATACAGACATTTGCATGTGAGACCATCACACAGTTGAAATTAAGTTGTTTTTCTTTAGTTCATGTTGGCCTTGCCTAGCCAACCAGATGCTAATTCTAGCTACACAAACTGCCAAAGTATAAATAAACAAGTCATTGAACATCAGTGACCCATCTTTGTGGTCTGGTTCTGGGTTCTGAGAAAAGGATTTTATTTCACGTTATGGGTCAGCCAGGGGCCATAACATCCATCAGCTATCATTTATTTGCACATTAGCTGGACAGGCTAGGAGGCTAGCATGGAAGTGTTGACTGAGTGGTAATTTTGTATTGTACTTTTAAGCAAAACAAACAACATACAAAGGACTTTCACCCAGGAGACCGGGGTTCGTGTCCCATGTAAAACCAAAAGTTAATGTTGAGTTTTAAGTAACGTTACGTTACAAGTCATGTAACTTACGTCACGTGACTTACATGACTTACGTCACTTATATCACGTGACTTCCCACTACCTAACCAAGTAGTTTCTGAAGGTGTCTCCTACAGATGCTAAAGGGTACTATGTACGTCTGTATACAACACAGAGGGGTTTGACAAAAACGTCGGTAAATGACACCCTGGGAATGATGGTTGGTGCCACATGCAGAAGGCCTGGTTATACATACTTGATGGTGTGCAGATGTTTGGTGGTATACTGAGGGATGAGGCAGTAGATGACATCCAGTCCGTGGTTTTCTCCTATTAGGTTTGCTGTAGAAACTGTAAAATGAACACATGACCAACTAAAAAACAGAATTCTAACACAAAAGGAAAGTGCAGCGTTGCTGAGCATATTAACTGATTTACATGGCCTGGCTCCACATTTCATCAGTGAACCTGTTCTGTTGCAAGAGGCTTCTTCCAGTTTAGGCCTTTTAGATGAAAATAAAGGCGTGATGGGTGTTTAACTCCATGGTGGTTCTTTTAGATTGCTTTTAGTCTTGATAGTTTCACCCAGAATATTTTAATATAGATATTTATTTATCAAGGATTTCTGCCAGATGCTGATATTTTGTATATCTCTGATTATTGATCTTAAAGTGTTTTTACATTCTTGTAGGGGGTGGTTAGAGCTGTATTAGCACAAGGGTGTGTGGTATAGCAAGTGCCTCCTTTTCCTGTGTTAATTTTATGCATTTGCCTTATGTGTGTCCTTGTGTTTATTTGATCTGTTAGGTTTTTGATATTAGTCAAAAGAGTATGTTATTCTTAATGTTCATATTCTTTTACTGACTCAAAATAAATTGTCTTTCGACTTGTTAAAAATCCACATCTCTGATTCCGTCTTTGGGCTTGTCTGTGTTGGTGGGAACCCACTTGTTTTGAGGCTGTGAAATTAAATGAACTCTCGTATTCAATGAGTGTACTCTTTGGGTGAAACTCCTAAGGGGGCGTTGTCAATAATTTGGCCTGTAACAAGACCTGTCGAACTTCTGGCTTCAGTTACATAATCATCATGCTTAATAACTTCTTTCATACATAGTCTTGTCTTAATTTGTTGGTCTAACATTGCTGTTTTGTTCTTGTCTGTTTTATACTGTTATAATTTTGCTGAAAAGTAAAATAGTGTCATTTTAATTAAATTGATATGAATCTGTTTTGAATCATCAGTTATGAATAAAGAATATTGTTGATCATGCCTCAGTAGAAGTTTCCTGACATGAAGCTGGCATGTGTTTTGGATGGAGAGGAGTCCTCTCTGTTTATATATGTGGGCAGGCAGGACTACTTTTATTTACTCATAAAAACATCAGCCATAAATGTGCCTGCAGTCTGGCCCAGATGACACACACGGCACATCATTCACTTACTGCTTAATTCTAATATCCTTGTATGAATCTGGGAACTACTACCTTCCTTCCTTTTACACCTGTACTATTTGTACCCAGAAGTGACAAATGTCATGAATCAGCTATCTCATCTGAAAATCTACATTTTTTTTACATCTAAACAGATTATAAATCAAAAAACACATGATTCCTTGTTGCTTATATGACAATGATATTGTCTAAAGACATCCAAAGCACAGACAGGAGGGCAGATGAATATTGGAGCATTGGGTGTTTGATCCATCCAGTTTGTATCACTGGTTTATTGCCACTTCACTGATATCTAGTGGTTGAACATTGCTCAGACTTATGACTTTGAGTGCTTACTGCACACAATTATGAGCTGCTGATGTATCAGATACCAGCCAGGCTATTTTGACACTGCTTTCCCTTTATCATATAAGCAACATGGATAATAGGAAACATTGTAAGGAGAATGGCAAATAAATAATTAATACAAAAATTCGGGAAGCTGGAAGTAAAACAGTGAAAGACAAACAAGAGAGTGAACTGTTTCGAGTTAATGTCAAGTATAAACCATTTTTGTTGCCTACTACATACATATCAATTGATCAGTGAGTGCTCTGTTCATTTAAGTGTGTGTGTGTGTGTGTGTGTGTGTGTGTGTGTGTGTGTGTGTGTGTGTGTGTTGGTACCTGATGAAGAGAAGACTTGGATGACCCAGAGGCAGGCTGCAGCCCTCCTGGCATGTTTGATGTTGTGTTTGAGCAGATTCAGGGTCAGCAGCACAGCTCCAGCCTCCTCTGCCTTCATACCTATACGGCGGTCTGCAGAAAGACAAATATACATACCGTATATATCCATCAATGTGTAGACAGAATAACATCAAGGTGAACAGCGTAAAATCAGCTGACCATATAATGTATTTTAGGAGCTCAATATTCATCATTCTTGGAACAATATTGCCTTTTTTATCTGTTTGATTTAAAGATTATTGTTGAGTAGGCACTTGCATGCCCACTGCAATACATGTTTGATAATTACAAATACAAACACAATACGAGTCCTCAAACTTTAACCACAAAATAGGGCGTCTGTCATTGCATTGCAAAATGACCCATACTTTTGATCTGCCTCCTCTATGGTTAAGGGTTAGTCCAGTTTCGGCTACTCCTTGGTTAAGGTTAGGAAGTGATAGTGGTCATGGTTAAAACAACATCATGCTACTTTCAACTTTGCTTCTGAGAAAGGACACACATTACTCACATAACTAAAAGATGTTGCTTGTCTGGTAAACATAGGTTGCATTAAGCGTTTGAACAAACAATTAATGCTGTTGTTTTTACGATGAGCACAATGTCAATACATGTTGGCGGTTTTCATTTTGTTTATTGATCCACTTCACCTGTGTGTGGCTCTATTTGCTTACAAACCAAAACTAAACTGCTAAGGTGCATAAATCGTACAATTCATGTGCAGACATAATTATCCAAGTGTAAGAATTACTAATTGTGGAGGTGGGCATGGGTAGCTGTCAACTGCAGAGGGAGAGGTGGGGGAGTGGCTCAGGTGAGCAGTGTCAGGGAGAGGTAGTTGTCACAGCTGAAACTGGTTGATTAATTATGCTCTCTAAATACACAGTAGCATGCTGGACATGGAACACACACCTGAGCCACGACAGCCAGCCAGGGACCATCAATCTTTATCACTTGGTCGACCAAGTGATAAAGATTTCCAGATTTCCAGTTTTCCAGGTGGCTCATTACAACTTGATGGCCGGGCATATGGGGTGTAATAAAACACTAGACCGGATAATGGCCCAATTCTACTGTCTTGGGATTTGGGGAGACGTTTGCCGTTGGTGTGCGTCTTACCCCGAATGTCAGATGGTTAACCAACCAGCCATCCTGAGAGTGCCTTTGCGCTAATTACCAATGATGGAGGTCCCATTTGAATGCATGGGTATGGACCTCATCGGGCCATTTTACCGGAGCTCACGCGGATATCGCTTTGTGCTAGTGTTAGTGGACTACGCAAATCAGTATCCCAAAGCAGTCCCATTACACACCATCTCTGCAAAGAGTGTGGTGCAGGCGCTGTTTCAGGTAATCTCACGAGTGGGGATCCCGAAAGAGATCCTGACTGACCAGGGCACCAGAACGATGATTGTTAATGTAGAACTTCAAAGTCAACATTGACACATTTATTAAGACCTTTACTACAATGAATGGTAAATTCAATGAAATATTAAAATGAATCATTCACTTCTGTACTGCTTTTGACATACATTACTGTTACAGTTCAATTAAATTAAATTCAGTTTTATTTATATAGCGCCAATTCATAAAATAATTTATCTCATACAGTTATTTATATACAGTGGTGTGAAAAAGAGTTTGCTCCCTTCCTGATTTCTTTTTTTTTTTTTTGTTTGTCACACTTAAATGTTTCAGATCATCAAACTAATTTAAATATTAGTCAAAGATAACACAAGTAAACACAAAATGCAGTTTTTAAATGAAGGTTGATACTATTAAGGGAAAACAAAATCCAAACCTACATGGCCCTGTGTGAAATAGTGATTGCCCCTAAACCTAATAACTGGTTGGGCCACCCTTAGCAGCAGCAACTGCAATCAAGCATTTGCAATAACTTGCAATGAGTCTTTTACAGCGCTGTGGAGGAATTTTGGCCCACTCATCTTTGCAGAATTGTTGTAATTCAGCCACATTGGAGGGTTTTCGACCATGAACTGCCTTTTTAAGGTCATGCCACAGCATCTTAATAGGATTCAGGTCAGGACTTTGACTAGGCCACTCCAAAGTCTTCATTTTGTTCTTCTGGAAGATCTTTTCCTTGAGTAAAAGTAGTAATACCACAGTGTAATACTCTGTTACAAGTATAAGTCCTGCAATCAAAATTTTATTTAAGTAAAAGTACAAAAGTATTAGCATCAAAATATAATATATATACTATAAGTACCAAAAGTAAAAGTACTCAATATGCAGAATAGCTCATTTCAGAAAAATATATATTATATTATTGGATTATAATGATCTATTATGTATTTTAATGTATCAATCTAATTTTAAATAATGTATATACTGCTGGGTAGCTTAATCTATAGTAATATATCATAATTTATTAGTTGATTGTATTTTGTATTAAAAATCTGAATCTGTAAAGTAACTGCAGCTTTCAGAGAAATGTAGTGCAGTAAAAAGTACAATATTTCCCTCTAAAATGCAGTGTCGAAATATAAAGTAGCAGAAAATGGAAATACTCAAAGTACTTGAGTAAATGTACTTAGTTACTTTCCACCACTGGTTGTAGCCCTATACATACATATAAGATCAATTTTGTTTAGTAAATTTAGCTTTTGAGTTAACAAACCACAGTATCTGCAGTGTTAACCAACTTCATGTTGTAAACACATCCAATTACTGGGCTAGCTAATATATTTAGTAGAAGCTAACACACCTACATGGCTCTGATGTATGTGAGGTTTGGGTTTTTTTCCTTTACCATAATATTTTTACTATTCATCTATTCATCCATCCTCACCTCTGTGTCCAACTTTAGCCAGCAGGTGCAGCAGTGGCAGCAAGATGGTGTAGTTGGGACTGAAACTGCGGCCGGTGTTGACCAGTGCAGTCAGCAAGGCCTCGCTGCCGCCTTTGCTGATCATATATTGGATACGACGATCTGTACCTGGACAGAGAGAGAAGGTAGGTGCAGAATTAGCTCCACTAGCTGTTTATCTCCATCAACCAATGAGGTCATGTTCACACAGCAGCAGTGGATGGAAACAAGCATTCATTCACATTTTCTTTTGAAACTCGACTTGATTACTTGATTATCATACACTGTTACCAGGATGTAAAAGAAAGAAATTAACAAAAAAAAGTAGGTTTTGTGGATAAATATTATATATTGGCAATTTGCAAACAAGGTTAAAAGTGTATTTTACTCAGATTGACTTTGACTTTTCATTAACAATATTTTTAACAATTATTTCAGGAGGGGAGCTTTTTGATGCATAAAAGTGATAAATTTCAGTTCAAAGTTCGAAACTCTTTGCAACCAGGGAAATTAAGCTGATTAGATTTCTCATTTTCCTGCACTGAACAGCTCCCCTGCTCTGATCTTTGTGTCACAACCGGCTTGTTTGGGCAGACTACTTTTTCACTTTTCCTGTTTTTATTCCTGGATACAACAGTTAGTCCTCTACATGATATTGTCATATTACTGTTAAGTTAGGTTAAGCAGTTAAGTGATCGATAGCTGATCTGAGCTTACCAGCAGACAGAAGTTCATCCAGGACATTGAGGATATTTAAGGTGCTCTCCACATCCCCTGCATTCTGCAAAGACAAAAAACAAAGACAGAAAATAATCGATGAATGCAAAATGTTATCTTATCTGCAAATAATGTCTAACCTTAATCAGAATTATATATGTTTGTAGTTTTAGCACATATTAAAGAAATTAATGGGGCCACAAGTGGCAAGTATGTACCATGATGGGCCCTTTGGCCCCTCAAGCCTGTGAGAGTGAAGGAGAAACAAAGCTGCTCCACCATTCCACACCCGAAGAAGAACCCGCAGGGATATAGGTTTACATAGACCTATCTGATATCCCATTTACTCTACATGTTGATGTAAAACCTATCTTCCCAGAAGAGTTTCTCATCCCCAATGTTCAAAATGGTTTCAATGTGACTGTGTATTGGTATGGCCAGTTACAGTATATGGCTGATTAAATTCTGCAGTTTCAACAGAAATCTTTTGGGGTGGCCAAACATCTCCCTCATTAAAATGTGTGTTGTATGAAGAGACCTCCTCCAGTGGCCAACTATCTGTCTGATATAAATAGTTTAATGTGTTGCACGCAGACATGGCCAACAATCTGCCTGTTTAAATAGAGACAAACAGTGCAGAGTTGTGTTGAGCTACTGTAATGAGAGACAACTGCTAAACACAGAGGTAACAGCATCTCTGATTATTCAATTCAATTCAATTTCATTTATCCCACCATGAGCAAGCATTTGGTGACAGTGGCGGAAACCTCGGACAGAACCAGACTCAATGGTGGGCGGCCATCCGCCGCTGCCGTGTTAGGTTTTGAGAGAGAGAGAGAGAGAGGTTTTGTGGGAGGGGGGAGGGGAGGCACAATATTGATTATTATAAACATTGATTATGGGACAAATTATGGCAAATGTACCTATTAACCAACCGTAGCCTCCTGCCACTTACTGCTAAAGCCAAATAAAACACAAAGTAGTTTGGTTTGGGTCAACATGTCAGGGCCTGGTGACATTGCTTGCTTGAAACAATTCTAATGTGTGTGAAAGAGAGACTGAAGGCGTTTTTTTGCCTGTGCTGACCCCGCCCTGCACTGCCGCTCTGGCCTCATTTGAATGAATGAGAGGGCTATGTTTTTTCACGCAGGGCTAATGTCAGTGTGAACACGGCCTTAAACACAGCGAAAGAAAAAGCTTTGGAAACAAGAATAAAATGAGTCAAACTCAAAACCTGATGATGATAAATACATTTATCCAACCCTACTTAATCACAACCTATAAAATCATTCATCAAAAGAAATTTTTTTTAGGGCTCTATATGTGAAAACAAGAACCTTAAAATGAATCCTGAACCTGATGGGAAGCCAATTTAAAGATACGATGGGTGTGATGTGAGTCGACCTGCTGGACCTGGTCAACAGCCATGCAGCACCGTTCTGGACCATTTGTAGAAGGTCCAGGGACGACTTGCTGAGGCAGGTGAAAAGGGAATTGGAGTAGTCTAGCTCAGGTTGTGATACAACAGCCTGTGATTTGATGTGTTTGTCAAACTACACAGCCTGATCAAATACAACACCAAGATTTTTTAGATTAAATTGTCCAGCTGAATTTATCTGAAATGTTGTGTGCAGTCAAGACGGCAGAGCTGTTTGGCAACAACTTTTTCTAAAAAAAATTTAAACAAAAGGCAGCTTAGATATAGGCCTATAGTTTTTGGGAAGGGATGGATCAAGGTTAGTTTTTTTCAGAAGAGGCTGAACAACTGCATGTTTAAAATAAGCTGTGACACAACCAGACTGCAGGGAGCTATTTATAATAGAAACCAGGCATGGACCAATAGAGCCAAGTACATTTTTGAGCATGGAAGTTGGTAAAATGGCTACAGGGCTTGACGAAGGTTTCGTACTGCCCACCAGATCAATGAGGTCTTGCAGGGAAACAGGAGTGAAGCAGTCCAAAATTGATGGCCGAGTTGGATAATCAGAAAAGGGAGTAGCCAAGGGGATGATTCTAGCCCTGACATCTCTAATCTTACCCCCAAAGAAAGAGAGAAAGTTACTGCAGTCATGGTTTGAAAAAAACAGGCACATCAGGAGATGCAGGAGTGACAATATTGTTGATTGTGTCAAACAGGACTTTAGGGTTGCGTTTGCTGGAGAAATTAGGTTTGCAAAGTAAGAAGCCCTTGCATCCTTAATCATGTTGTTAAACTTCAACTTAAGCTAAGACGTCTTTGTAATAGAGACAGTGAACGTGGAGCTTGGTGGATTTCCACAGTCGCTCTACCCTGCAACATTTACGCCAGAAACAACAAATAGTGTCATTTAACCAGTGGGATGAATTGACAGAGGGAACAAGTCTCACTTCTGCATTTGACAGCTCCAGGTGAGGTTGTGATGTCGCAGCACCTGAGTAGTTCCTGCCACCACGAACTACTTCGGACCAGGATGGTGTCCGGACGTTGGTCCTATAGGGTGTGGAGGTAAGAACTGTGGTCTTGGGTCTGGCACCCGTTCGAGCCCACTCGGCACCCGGCAGGGCCAGAACCGGCGTTGATGGGATGACAGCACTTGGCTTAATGCTCAACACCACCAAGTCAGCCTCACGCATATCAGACAGACCATCCTCCACAGCCACCGGGCTCCCCACTCGGGCATCAGGCCCAACACCGGCTCCAGCACCCGTCGAAGCCAGCCACGGAAGAGTGGCAGCAGAATCCGAGATCGCAGCCTGTGATTGCCGGGAGCAGGGTGACAGAGCAAGGGATGCCTGCATATGCAAGATATATCTGGACTGGGCTAAAACGACCGATAAAAATCTATTGATCAACTTTTCCTTTCCCGGATTTTATTCTCCAGCCGGTAGATGTTGCATTCCAAACATGACTAAGCCAGATTGCAGTTCTCACATACAGCCATGATGTTTATGAAGTGTTTGTAAGCTAATGACAGCAAGCAAACTAGCCACTAGCAACCAGGCCGCACTACACACAATACTCAAATAGTTTCTTAGAGTTATGTAACTTCCCAGCTGCAGTAGCCACTCTATTTAAAGTCCATTGGCAGCAGGTATCAGAAGGAATATCCATAGGTCTTTCATATAAGCTCACCAAAATTTCAGATGGATCTGGTTTACCTCCTCCTACCTGTGCATTACCACATCCACATGTACTGTACACCTGCCAGGTTTACACAGGTTTACTTTCAGTAACACTCAGAGACAAGTGTTTGAAATGTTTTAAATATTACAATTGCTGAAATGACAGATGCAGTTGTTTTTCTTGGGGGTGGTCAGTCTCGAATCTCGGGCCAGACCATTAAAATGCAGTTGCATTTAAACTTTCAGGGCAACTTCATGTCGATGAGACCAGAGAATATCTACAGTATTTTTTTTTGTCACCCCACTTACCAAGGCTCCGGTGTCAACCACAAACCAAATTATGAGAACCTGATATACAGTGTATGCAATGTGGATCAAGTTTGATGCACATTGTTAGATTGCACATAATCTAAAGCAGGCCTGCCAACTAAAACAACATGTGCATGCAAATTACAAAATTGGATCAAATGACTTTTAAATAACTGTTGTTGAGGGTCTGGCTAAATGGAATATGGCCGAGAATCACCCCTTGATATCCCCACACGGACAATAAACAATGACAATGGACACAAAAAAATGAGAATTAGAAAAGAACTCTGTTTGCACATCTGACAGTTTATGCCATGTTTCCACAATTCTGACAGTTTGCACTCTGCTTCCTGACTACAACACCTGCCACAGCGAACAGCAGCACATACTTAGCCACAACATCCTGCTGAAACGGTTTCTGCATCTGTGTGACTTGTGCTAACGGTTAAGTTTCCGTCTCCAGCTGAGCAGAGCATCCTGTTTAACCATTGAGCAGGCAGTTGAACTATGGGCCTCTCGCTGTGCAAAACATCCTGTGCAAATGTCTTCAGGTTGTGACCGACATCAACACCTTTTTACCTATCAGCTTTATGCATGTTTAAATATAATAATGGCCTATTGATAACAGCTTGTTAAACAATTTTATTCTAACATATAATGTGTTTTACATTTGATCTAGAGGGGTTGAGCTTGCTGTCTTGTTTGTGTCTTAAGTTTTTACCATATAGAAGATAGCTTGAGTTTTTCCTGTGCTCCAAAGGAGATACAGAAGGGCGTAGTCCTCTTTTTCATTTTGCTCTTTTTGCTGTTCTAGTCTCTGTGGACACTTTTTATATTTGATTTTCTTGATTCTTGATTGACTATTTTGTTGAGAGGTAAAGAGAGAATGTTTTGTTACCACTTAATACAGCGTTATTAGAATCATTTTGCTTTTTTGCATAGAATAGTTTGATAATCCATATCAGATTTGTTAAGCTTTGAATAAAAACAGATTGTACACTCTACACAAGTACAGTTCCTGGTGTAGGACTCTTCCCTGACCATAGACAGCGACAGCCTCACATCTAAAAGGTAGGGTGCTCCTTGGGATAGGTTGAACACTAGTAATTATTTGATGCAAAATTATCAAATTGGTGTTGAAAAGCTAAATGCTAAAATTGAACCCTCTCAGTTCCACTACCTGATGCATGATTGAACAGCCATAAGTCAACTATATGATTTGCTGCTAATAGTATTGGATATTTTTTGATTAGTTGCTAATAGTATAGAATATTTGATTTATTGTTTAAAAAAGTGTTGAATCACAAACTGACTTGTTGCTAAAAGAATTGAATTGTATTTAATTCTTTGCTAAAGATACTGGATTGAATTTGATTCGCTGCTGAAGGTATTGAATTGTATTTGATTGTTGCTAGTATGTGAACTGAGGATTTGTGTTTGAATTGAATTGGAGTAGCTGTTAAAGTGATAGGCTTAGAAGATGCTCAATGCTGCCTCATTGAACCGGGCGAGGACCAGTCTTCCTCAGGCAGCCTCTCTCAGGCTATCTGAGGTACCACCAGATTCTCCTACAAACTGCAGCACATACACTTGGTTGCTATCCAGCCTGTCTCTGAATTTACTAAGACATTTTGGGCCAGAAAGAAGTGATACAACCAAGCTGGTTATCGCCAGTTAACTTAGGTCTCTTAAACAGGATCCAACATAATATTTAACTTCATAGATAGAATATAGAGAGCCGTCTGATACCTAGGTCAAAGGGCATCAGTCACTCGTCTTCAGGTAATATATCCTTTCTTGGAGGGGGTAACAGCTTGGAACCACAACACTGTCCTTTTAATAATAATAATACAAACATGTACAATCTATAAAGTTACTATACCTATCTTAGGCAGTATTGTCTATTATGATTTATGGAAAGTGCCGATTTTTTACATACAGTACATATCCAAAGCTATTGTTGTATTGTATATGTATAAATGTGTAATTTTATGGGTATCCTACAAATTATTTTATTTCCTTCCTTATACTTCTCTCTCTCTTTGTGTTTCTTTCTGTCTGTAATGGAATACATGTAGGTTTATTGCCACATTATTACAGTCCTGGCCTACATTAAAGACAATCTGGAAGCTGGTGTTAATGTAATTTCCCCCTGCCATGACCTTGACAAAGATTAGTGCTGAGTTAAACTTCATACACAGGAATATGGATTTAATATCAGATTCTGGTAAGCTAGTTTGAGTTTGATACATGTAACGCTGGTAAAGATAAACTACTAACAACATTTACCATAGGCTATGGGTTGCTGCTATCCACCTACTGCATTAAAATACTACCTAGCCCCCACCTACTGTAGCTTAAAATAGAGGAAAAGGTTAGCAATATGACAATAACATTGTTCAACAGCCCAGACTGAATAATGAAACTTTAAAACTGATGTTGCTCCAAGATGTTTATTTTATCAGTATGTTCACTGCAGAAGAGTTATATCCTCCGTCTCATTATAAATAAGCTACACTTAACTTTGCAGTTCATGCACTAGTACTTTATACCATATTATTATCATCCACCGGTAAACCTACTTTGTACTTCATACTTATTTTATTTTATGCTTATACCCACTTGGTACTTAATTTATTTTCTGACCTGTATTATAGTGTATTATATTATTTTTTTTGCCTAGTACTTCTATTCCTGTGTGCACTGACGTGATAGTGAGCTGCTGTAGCAAAAGAGTTTCCCCTCGGGGATCAATAAAGTATTTCTGATTCTGATTCTGAAGAGGTATATCATTCAGGGAACTCAAATACCAGTAAAATCAGCGTCTACGTTGAGCTTTAAGGTTCGTTCTTGACCTTGGGAATAGTAGTTTGACAAAAAAGTCTTAACCCAAGGTTCACTTACTAGATTTCTTCTGGAGCTTTCAGCCACATCTTGTAGCCTTCATCAGTGCATAGAGTTTGCTCTATGGTCACACGAGATGTGGCTCAAAGCCCTACAATGAATCAAGTAAGTGGACTTTGAGTTAACAATTTGTTGTGAAACTAGCTCCTACCTGGTTTTCTTCTGTGTGGTTTCTGTGTTTTCAGCCGCCCTCTCTCTCTCTACCTTGGTGACATAGCTGCTGTTGTGTTCATATTGGAAAGCACCTCTAAGAGTTGGTTCACCTAAATTACTCACTTACTTCCAGTGGTATCAAACTATGCATATACATAGTTTTGGTTTTCTAGTGCATACTCTGAGATTTCTGTCTCCACTTCAATACAATGGCGGTCAAGGGAATTTGTGAATTATCTATCTCTGACAGACATATCTCAAAACCTGCACTGCAATACTTATAGAAAAGCAAGATTTACAGCTGAAACTTCTGTCATGGTCCTGTCAGATTGAGCCTCATGTCCATCACGGGTCTGTCTGTGAGAAACCTTTGCTTTGACCTTTGAAAAGAAAAGATGAAGTCCACTTTGAAGAGCATCAATGAATTAGAGAGAAATTGGTTGGTAGGGCATGTTCATAATGAAATATCTACAGTCAGGATGCCACGTTGTCTCTTTCACAGTAACTATATGGAAGTACGGTTGTTCAGAGTAGTCCTGCTTTTGTTCTTCAACTTCTTATTTCTACTTGAGAGGGGTATTTAATACCCTTCACACTCCTGCTTTTGATAATGCTAGAGAGGTCAACTATAAGTGAACATACTGTACTCTGAAATGTCAGCATGGTGCAACAAATCCCAAAATCTACTGAGGATACATGACTAATTTCAGTGTCTATGGTCTCATCACTTAATGCCTATGCTGGCTCATATGACAATCTCACATACTGTGCATTTCGTTAAATCTAATACATCATGGACAATTTATGACATTTACATTTATAATGAAACTTTTTTGCAAATATCAATAACTGCAACAGTTATTCAGAATGTATGCAATATTGTATCAATCTGTGCAAAAAGACTGCAAATTAAAAGTAAAAAGCCTAAGCTCAGCCATGTGGTTAGTTTTGCAACACTGTATTTAAAATAGCAGGAACAATACTTAACAATACAAAGTACACACTTGCTGTGTTGATCCCTACCTGCAGAGTGGAAAGGAGAACCTCTAAGCCGCTGGAGGAGCTCGGGGAGGCTGTCATACTTGGTCGACCTCGCTCTGTGCCGGTCAGCCAGCCAGTCAGACAGACGAATAAACAGGCAGACAGAAAGGCAAACAAACTGTTAAATGGGCTGACAGACAAATAGACGAATAGAAAAAAGACAGGACAGGAGCACTCAGACAGACGGAGATCATCAATCAGGGGGAGGCAGACAGAGGAAATCCAAAGTGTGTCCTCACCACCTTGCATACAGTATCACACACACACAGGAAACTTAAAGCATCTGTCTCTCTCGTCTTCTCTCTCACACCAACACAGACACACACATGCAGCATTGCTGCTGTGTCTAAGGAGAGAGAGAGAATCGACACAGAGACTCCCCCTGACTTAACTTGAATGGGAATACCCACCAGGGCCAGGGAGGGTGAGGGTGTGTGTGTGTGTGTGTGTGTGTGTGTGTAGGCGTCTTCCTGAGAGTGTTTTCTATTATATTATATTAAAATATAATAGAAAACTCCATTGTTCATGTGCTTTCTATTGTAAAATACAAGCAAAGTATCTTTACACAGTTTCGCTTGGGGCTTTGTTCATGTTGTAGAACATTAGATACATGAACATAAATAAAAGTGGTTAAATGTATGGGTTGTTGTGTCTAAGGGTGCGCATTTGCCTGTGCATGTGTAACCCTATCCGTCCAGGATAAGCGCTCCAGAAAACATTTGTGCTGTGGTGTTGAGAAGGCTGCCACTATAAAAAGGCCTTGACAAGGCCAGCTGGGCAGCTGCAGGACGCAAACTGTATTCACTGGTAGATTTTAACCAAAAGATATATATATATATATATATATATATATATATATATATATATATATAAAAATAAAAAGATATAAACCTTGAAATTAGCCCATTTTTATGGCAATCACCAAACTCTAACACCAAAAAATGACAAGCATTCAGTGATTTCTGCAAAGCGTTATACAAAGCACAGGGGCAAGCCTCTGAAACCAGTGAACAAATCTTTACACCATTACAGGAAACTACTCACAAGTTGCTTTTCTCAAAGATCTACTGTCTACTTGTCAGTGTGCAATCAAAGAAGCAAGGAACTCTTATTTTTCACAAGTGATCACTAAACAGGGTGATAATCCCAGAATCCTCTTTATAAACTCCAAACCATAAACTCTAATTGATCCCCCGTTTAGCCAGCCAGTCGAATCCTCCCCAAAGAGACGTGAAGAGTCTCTTCATTACTTTTACAACAAAATAGTGGAGATTCGGCAGCACATTGACATTAACAGAGAATTCCGACACACTGTAAAGCACTTTGTTTTGAAAGGTACTATATGAATAAATTATTATTCTAATTATTATTGTTATTATGTGGCATGTTACTGTTACGGACAGAGCAGGCCGGAGACACCAAGATGAGACAGAAGGTTTTATTGTACACGATGAAAACAGACAAAGAGGGAATGGTACTGATACTGTCCTTTGGCTAGCCAAACTGGAGATCTGGGGCTGTAGAGACACACACAGGAGACTGGAGATGCACGGGACCGGGATCGGAAGCTCAGGAACCGGGAAGACGTTTGATAATGCGAGGTAGGAGTCCGTAACGTTGTGTTGGCTGGATACGGAGATCTGTCCTATTCCAAACGAGACCGGACACTGACTGAGGTGCCGGAGGTGGTTTTATAGTGGAGTGAAGTGCTGATGGAGTGCAGGTGTGTGATTCGTGACAGGTGTTTCTGATTAGTATTCTGGTGAGGGAGTGCGATGTGTGTGTGGGGTTGTGGAGCCTGGCGTGTCTGTGACAGTTACACCCAGTTGCCAGTTTATTAGGTACATACATCCAGCTAAAACTAATGCAGTCTGCACACAATTTATAGACTAAATATTAGATACACCTCTCTGTATAACTATATAAAACAACACCACAAACTACATTCTCCAAAATGATCATAAAGATGAATCAATACCTCTCTAAAACAGTTTCAACAAGCACTAAATATTTGAACCTTCATGAAGGGAGGCCATTGAACAATCAAAGAGTCATGCCCTCTACTGCCCTGTGTACCAATTAAATTTTTATCAACCATTAGCAACATAAGAGAAATTAGTAACAAATCGAGCCAAGTTGATTATTATTTTTACTGAAATAACATTTCCAAGAATATGAACTGATTCCTATCACCTTTGCATTAATTAGTGTTAAACTCTTGTTAATGCTCTACCAACACAACAACTTTGAAAATTCATTTAAAGATGCATAAGCATCAAGTATAAAACTGTGGGAAACGTCTTGCAGCACAGGAACTAACACAAGCTAACAGTATGCTACCTGCCAGCACCAAAGAAAGTTGGGCATTTTGCTCAAGCTAAAGACCCAGATATTTTTATCATTTGTTGGACCCCACCAAAAAGTAAAACAGCAGTTCCTGTAGAACTTACAACTGTCAGGTAGACACAGGAGGATTCCAAAGGGATAATTGTGTCTGCTTCTGATAGATGTGGAAGTAGTCTTTTTTGTATTTTTCACAGCAGACATTTCAAGATGTCATAGCCAGGAAAGCACAGTGTAACTATAATATCATTAACAATGGCTGCGTTACATTTAGGTTTGCCACAGTCAGGGCTTTGGTATATTTATGCTGGCTAACAGGCATAATTATACACTTAAATGGGATGGAGCACTGGCTATAAAGCAGAGGCAGTGGCCGTAGTAATCATGACTCTTGTCCGTCAGGAGCAGGGAGGAGGTCAGGGTGGATGAATGGCTCAACAAAATGTTGCTGTTTGTTTTCTGTTTCCAACCAACAGTCAATATTGGTTTCTTTTAACCATGATCATGATCGTTCACTAACATTAACGACTTGGTTATTATTGTAAACATGATACTGTAACCATAACTAACTACTTATTTTAACCCAAACTTTGATCTCTACCTAACCGTAACCAAGTAGTGTTTGTGCCTAAACCTAAGCAAACCTTAATCATATTGTTGTTACATCATAAAACAGTGACTTGTTTGGCAAACGCAGACAGGTGATGTCGTCCTCCTGATAGCCCTATCAGCTCAGATCAGAAAACACCTCGGTGTCGTTGTAAAGGGCAGTTACAGACAATGTATCCTGACATTTAATTTGGACGACTTGTTGTGTTTGGTATGTATCTGATGTGTGCAAGCTTCTATCTGTAATTCAGGTCAGTTCTTCTCATTAGAGGTGATGACAGGGAGGTCTCTGTCACATAACATAATGAGTGTGTGCATGTTTGTGTGTGTTAGTATGTATAAAACAGGTGGCCCCCCCAGCCTAAATGTGCTATACTCGGTTGGTGGCATCAAGTTCATCTGAACTCCTCACCCTCTTCTTCACCTCCCCTTGTCCCTTCACACCTCTCTGACAGAGAGAGGGCAAATAAGTAAGTTAACTTCATTTGTATAAAAAGTGTTTTACAGAAACATTAGCATACAAGAAAGAAATAGATAAGATGACCACCCGAGCCACGTGTAAAAAAGTACAACTAAAAACACAGTGCATAATAAAACTACACAATAGATATACATTATGTAATAAAATACACAATTAATACACATTACGTAATAAAATATACAATAGATTTACTGTACGTAGTTAAAATACACAATAAATACGTAAGATGCAGGCTTGGTGCATACAGGTTATGCAAACACACGTACATCTTTAGCTGCCTTTTAAAAGAGTCCACAGAATCAGCACACCATAGCGGTGCGGCCAGAGCATTCCATAGTTTCGACACTACGGCCTCAAAAGCTCGCTCACCACGGGTCTTAAGGCGAGTGCGTGGGACAGACAGCACATTTTGATTATTAGATCTAAGAGAGCGAGCTGATGAGTAAGGGCGCAGTAATTCAGCCACATATGCAGGAGCGTGACCTTGCAATGCTCTGTAAGTAATAGTGAGAATTTTTAACTGGATCCTATATGCAACAGGGAGCCAGTGAAGAGATCTTAGTATAGGGGTAATGTGAGACCTCGTCAGTAATCCTGCAGCCGCATTCTGGATTGCCTGCAGGCAATCAAGGGCAGGCATGCTAAGTGAGGAAAAAAGTGTATTACAATAGTCGATGCGAGATGAAATAAAGGCGTGTACAACCGTCTCTAATTCAGCAGTTGAAACTACAGATCTCAGTTATATATATATATCTGACGTGGAAAAACAAGATCTGGTCAGCTGTTTAACATGGGTGTCGAACGATGAGGATTGATCAGATATTACCCCTAAATTATGCAGGCTGGAGTGTGCAGCAGAGGAAAGAGGCCCAATACTCTGCATAATCATGGGGGTAACAACCAGAACCTCTGTCTTATCAGCATTGAGCTGTAAAAAATGTTCTGCTGTCCAGTCTGTCCTGTCCAGTTCTGCTGGTGAGCTTGTGGCACACTTAGAACTTTAATTTTCGGCTGTGCATTAAAGAGGTGTATGACAGATGAAACAAATGTTCTCCCATCATAAAAACATAACACTGAGCATATTTGCTGTGACACGTGTACTGACAAGAACTAGGAAAAGAGATCATATCTCTCCAATATTAGCTTCTCTGCACTGGCTCCCTGTAAAATCCAGAATAGAATTTAAAATCTTTCTCCTCACCTACAAAGCTCTTAATGGTCAGGCACCATCATATCGTAAAGATCTCATAATACCTTATTACCCGACTAGAACGCTGCGCTCCCAGGATGCAGGGTTACTTGTGGTTCCTAGAGTCTCCAAAAGTAGAATGGGAGGCAGAGCCTTCAGGTATCAAGCTCCTCTCCTGTGGAATCAGGTCCCAGTTTGGGTTCGGGAGGCAGACACCAGCTCCACATTTAAGAGTAGGCTTAAGACTTTCCTCTTTGATAAAGCTTGTAGTTAGGGCTGGCGTGGGTGAGCCCTGAACCATCCCTTAGTTATTCTGCTATAGGCCTAGACTGCAGGGAGACTTCCCATGATGCACCTCTTTCCTCTCTCCTTCTCTCCCTCTCTCCCTCTCCATCTGTATGCATTTTTATCCCATTACTGCATGTTACTAACGCAACATCTTCTCTCTCCCGTAGTTCTGTGCCTTCTCGTCTCCCTCGTCTCTCCTTCTGTCGCTTTCAGCAGGTATTTCTGCCTCCAGAGCTGCAGAGTCTGGATCTGTTGATGTGGGCCACCTGCTGCCCCCGTGTTCCTGCTCGACAACTGCTGCTACAGTTGTTGTTATTGGCCTTATTGGACGAGACGGAGCAACGGCAACAGGCAGCATGCATGTCGGTGCATGCGCATACTGGAATTATTGAATTAATTATTCCTATCACTATGATTCCTATTATTATTACTTTATTAATATTAATATTACCACTACCATTACTATTATTGTTATCTTAAAATTCTAGGTGGAATATGCATTGTGCTTCCCTCTCCCCCACCCTCCTTCTCTCTCTCTCTCTCTCTCTCTCAATTCAAGTCAATTCAGCAGGCTTTATTGGCATGGGAAACAGATGTTAACATTGCCAAAGCAAGTGTGAAATAAAAATATATACATAAACAGAAGAAATGTGTTATTAAAATATATATAGATAGGGAAGATAATAATAATAATAATAAAATAGTAATAAAAATGTATACTTGCAGTTAAAAGATACAAATCCAAAATAAGTAAACTATATAAACACTGCAACATTTGTGTGTGTGTGTGTGTGTGTGTGTGTGTGTGTGTGTGTGTGTGTGTGTGTGTGTGTGTGTGTGTGTGTGTGTGTGTGTGTGTAGGTCATCCACTGTCTCAGGTTGTGGCATGTTTATATATATTTTGGGCAGCAGGATCTGCCCTGTCTCCTTCTCCAAGGGTATTTTTAATTTTGAGAGCTCATTTAGCTCTTTGAAATCTGAGATTATAGAGCTGACCTTGTTAAAGTAAACGTTCCTTATTTCATTGAATGTTGTACATTGTAGGAGAAAGGGCATCTCTGTCTCAGCCTCACCTGTCCAACAGTGACCACATGTTCTGTTTTCTTTTGGCTGCCAGGATTGTTTGTGTCTTCCTGTTTCGATGCCAGTTTGTGGTCACTGAGCCTGTACTTGGTCAGGATCTGTCTCTGCTTTCTGTCTCTGACAGCAGAGCGATATTCTGCCAGTTCATCATCTCTTTTTTGGCCCAGATAACTTTCAGGTCTACTTTGGCTTTTAGCTTCTTCTTTCCAATGTTCCAGATAGGTGTCTTTACATTGCTTTATAATTTGGTTTCCTCTGACTATAAATAAAATTGAAGTGAATTAAATTGACTATTTTGCTGTATTGACAGTTCACTACTTCTAGATTTGAAGATTGTATTATTAACCTACTACTGACGTGAACATGTACAAGCTGGATTGGAAACTGAACCGTCTTGACCTTTAGCTAACTACCTTCCTTCTCATTAAATGCCCACAGCATTATGTCTTGCACCTGTTAAAGAATAGCCTTATTTTCCTTAATATTAACGGCACAACAACAAATGTTAGCCAACAGACTGTAGCTAGCTAAGACATTAGCATCGACCACACAAACTAAATATGCAAACTAACTCCAGGATGCACACACAGCTGTCTTGATATAGCTAGTTAATTACGATATAAAACTTTACTAGCATGTTCCTGCTAATCAACCCACTTGGATCCCAGGTGATTTTCTGTGCAGAAGATAAATAAATTATATAAATAATATTCTTTCATTTTCAAAACTTGACAATTATTGTAATCTTAAAGATCTATGTGAAGTCATCTCTTTACAATGCAAGCATATGATACCTGTGGTACACATGATGCATCCTGCTGACCTCCTTCCTTGGCGTTGTTGTTGTGCTCCAAAACCACAAATGTAATGTTTTACTGTACACAGCCAATATACTGAACACAATATTAATGATGAAAGGTTACAGTTAACGCAGCAGGATCAGAAGACAGATGCTTTTAGTAATCAAAAGCACTTAGGAATGGTAAATTAACACAGAAAATAGTTCACGTTTATGTTTCTAAACTATTCAATTTATTTTTGTCAAGCCTGTGAAGATATTACAGATATGTAAGGTCAAACAAAAGTTTAAGGTACACCAGAAAGGATGAATATTATCTATGTTTATACTATGTCAATGCTACTATTAGTTACAGATATAAATGCACAAGAGTTAACAACTAACGATTTTCTATTTGCTGAAAATATTGAAACAAAGTCCAATCTCGGATATGCGACGGACAGCAAGGCTGTTTGTTCAGTATTTAACTGAAATAACTGAACACTGTGGTATTTGTATATCTTTGTGTTTGTAATACAAATGACTTTAATGTCAGTAACCTGAATTCAGTTTCTTAAACCATCTTAATCTATTCGGGTTTCTATTTAAAAATCAGAATCAAAGAACAGTTTGTCCTTACAGCTGGAGGCTGATTTATTACAGGTTTATTACATTAAAGGTTTAAACAACAGCAAAGCACTTATATACACTTACTGATTCAGACAATGTGAATGCTTATAGATTAGGTACAAAATGTGAATCAGGGAGAATTAATCCAGTGTGTGCAGTGGTATTACTTTTACACTTGTTTACACTCAGCAAAGTTTTCAAATTTCCAAAGACAGAGCGCCACTGTGATAGAGGAGAGCAGATGGACAGCAGGACACCTGTAGGACAAAAGGGAAACATACATTAGACTGTTTTTTCAATATAAGAAATCCAACTAAGCAACTTCTACCCGAAGCTAAAATTACATTAAAGGTGTCTGCTTTTAATGTCTTCACGACAGAGTGTAAAATCATAATCACCACCAAATACCCCTATAAATACTGCATTTACAGTTGTTGCTCGATTTATGTGAAACACACTGGAGAATGAAATGTATCTACGCAGTGGGGCTGTTTTAGAAGTCTTAGTGTTTCACTCCCACTTTATTAACTGTGTATAAGAAGTCTTCATGGCACACTGTGGGAATTCAACATTTCATTCATGTGTGTGAACTTACTGCTGAGTCGCCACAGTCACCAACAGTGACGGTGTGCAGTTAGAGACAGGAAGGAGGAGGTCGGGAGGAGTGGAAGGGGGTTGAGGGGGGTGAGGGAGAGAAAACCAACCTCACAGCTCATTTAAATCCCAAGTCCTTTTCAGGGTGGACAATTTAAAATTAAAATAATAGCATTGCCTCATGTAAATCATGTGTGAGTGGCATTTTTCTAAACAAAATGAAAAGGTCTAAGGATGCTAAACAGTCATCCACAGTCAGGTTATGCAGTCTGTTGTCAATTTCAGTTCCAATATTTCTCCTTACCAACCACAGCGCAGGGCTGGACTGATGTTCTGTTGGTCTGAGAGAGGAATCAGTATGTTAGTGTCGTCTGTGTGTGTGTGTGTGTGTGTGTGTGTGTGTGTGTGCAAGCTGACAGTGGGCTCAAACCACAGACTGTATAGGTTCAAACTAGCAGGCCTACAAACAAAACAGTGCAGTAAGTTTAATGGCTAAATCTGCTCTGACAGCTCGTCTGGCTGTCAAAGAATAAATATCAAATAAATATATGAACACCTAAGACAAAGCTGTAGTGCCTGCATTACACAAGTGGATCACTACTGCTGAGTATTAGCAGCATCGTATGAGCAAAGGCGATGTGTAAATCAAGGTTTAATTCAAGCTCCCTCATAAATAAAGCTTGTTCATGATAGAGTTTAGTGTGTGTAGCCTTTGGTTTATAACTTCCAGGTAGCCTACACACACATTCAACAGCAGACTAGCCAGACTGTCACTTCCAGCCTATCCAGCATAAAGATTAAAGCTAGCCAAAGATTGGCTAACTAGTGGTTCTTTTGTCAGTCAACTTGGCTAAAGTTAGCATTAGCGATTATGCTAGCAATAGCATCATTGCTAATATTAGCTAACCAACAATAAGGTCTTAACTACGCTGCACAACTATTTCGCCCTTTGGTTCATGTTTAAATTCTGTACGAGTTAGAAACAACTTTTACTGTCATTTTCAAACACCAAACCTGTATTTCTACCGTTCAAAGCGTTCTCAGTTAGGAGAGGCTCACTGCCACTTACCAGAAAAGACTTGAGAACAAACTGGACCCGTCTCCCTCGGCTGCTCCATGTTGACTCCAGCATTCATCCTCTGTCTGAAACACTCCATTTTAGCTCCCCACAAAGCCCAGTCTGCTCTGATTGGTCAGCTGGCTCATTCTGTTGTCAGTCGCTAGGCGGTTGCCAGGCAGGCATCATGCAAATGTGTTAGAATGTGTTACATAGTGACATAGACGAGTAGCGGAAGAAAAGGCTGAAATATAAACGCTGCGTTGCAGCCAGGTCAGCAGAGATTTCTGTGGGAGACAGTAACTCCCTAAGGACTTTGGGCTTTGTAACTTTGCAGACCTTTTACATACACATAAAGCTATATAACACCATAAAGGAAAGGGAAAAATCCAAAATACATGATACGGCCTCTTTAAGAATTAGAACTGTAAGAAAATAAGGCCTGAAGATGATGCATTTCATTACATATTTAGGTTAAAAGCTACATGTTCTGACTAAGTGGTCAGGATTTCTGACTTCAAACAACAACAAATTGAAATCAGACACTAATGTATGACTCATACAGCTCGATTTTTTAGATATTAATGTGTTCACATGACAGTGTTGACATGAAGTAAACAGCAATATAGTTGCAGTTACAATAGCTTCTTTCAATAGCTTTCAACTGTATCTCACGGTCTTCATTTAGTGAAAGGAGCTGGCTCAGGTGGTTGTATGTTGGGGGAGATGGTGGCCCCCAAGAAATGAGGTTGTCTGAGTCAGTGTCTTCGTTTAAGTCTCTTCTCAAAACACATTTTTATCTGAAAGCAGATCCTGAATTTACCTGAACTGGCTGTTTATTTTATTGTTTATTTTATTGCTTTTGTGTATTTTATGTATTTTATTTCTTTATTTTTCGTCATTCACTGTGGTATTTTATTTCTCTTGTTGTGAAGCACTTTGTACTTTGTTTTGATAAGTGCTCTATAAATAAAGTTTTATTATTATTATTATTATCTCTGTTCAAAGATGGTCTCTGGTAACAGATGTCACTCTAACCAAAATCAACCACCAGAGGGCGACATAATGACTGTGTCACTGAACTGGAGACAAGATAAACACTGCAATCCATTGTATTATTTATTTATGCTATGGATCTGTGATTTCCATAGAAACTCCAGACAGAGAAACTATCTCTGTCTCATTCTGTCTTTCCACTCATCACCATCTCTATCTCTGTTTTCATGTCTTCCTTTGCCAGATGAGAGGGAATGCCAGTGTGCATGTGTGTGTGTGTGTGTGTGTGTGTGTGTGTCTGGGTGGGTGTCTGGGTGTGAGTGATAGAGACAGACTGGGTCAAACTGAAGGACACACTGATTATACCCATCCTTAATCCTAACTTTCAGACAGTGAGCTCATAGCCAGCTTTTCAGCCCACATGAACTTTACAGTGTGCTGACATAAAGTCACACACACGCGGGGAATCACAACTTGGCATCAAACACACACACTTTCAGACACATGGAATACTCAAATAGGACTTGTCATTCCCATCAGGGATAGAATGCTAATCCACAGGTGAAATCATACACACACTTCTGTCCCAGACAGGACTCCCCTGGCTCAGCACACATATACTGCACACACACACACACACACACATTTCCATTTCCTCAATAATGAGGGGAAACCCTACAGACAACAGGCTGACAGTGATATGCATCTCTGGGCTTTCCATCTATAACTCTACATGCCTCTGTGAACAGAGCAACACACACAGCAATTAGCTGTGTAAGTGTGTAAGTTTCTTCTTTCAGGGAGTTGTGTTTTTAATGTAATTTGCATTATGTTTACATTGTCTTAATATACTCTAGCATTTTAATACTACACATGTTAATACTTTTATAATAATTAATTTTTTAAATACATTTTTAATTTTAATTTTTAAATAATATTTTTCTTCTTTCATATGTCTTTTTCTTATTAGAATTTGTACTCTTGTTATAATGACACATTCGGCCTGATGCATTTTTCCTAGGAATTTTGTTTGGCAATTGCCACCAAAGTGTAATTGTATGTAATTTATACATGTTTAAGAATCTACATGTCACATTTCATATGTGTTCCATGAACATTTCCATGTCTAATTACTATACGAAAGTGACTGATGAAAGAAAGCAGTAAGAATGCTTAAGTCTTTCCCCCTTAAAAATGTCTGTATTTTCATTGCACTGCATAAGCCTTTACTGCATAATTTGGAGTTGTTCAAGCATGTTATCTTATTGTGAAGGACAGAAATACAGTCCATTTGCCGACTCTGGTAAAGACAAAGCTAAAGTAAATGTTTAAAATGATATTCGGTTAGAAAGGTAAGAAGTTAGACTTTACTTTTAAACCATTAAATTAACTGATCATTTGTGTTAGTAGTTAAAGTGAAATTTTAATAGAATGTTAGCAAAAAAGTTTCCAACTCAGGAAACAGGATAAAATAAAGTGTTACTGTCCTGTGTTAATGTCATATCAGAGTTACTGTAATTACCAGTTTCTGACTTAGTGTTCAAGTCAACATCCAAATCATAATTACCACTGGGAAAGCTCCAATATGGCTGACTTGGTGCTTAATAATATGGAAGTGCCTGACAAACCAAACAAACAGCTCACATCAGCCGAAGTGCCTATTTTAAGATAATTAAACCCAAATTTAACGGATATAGGCAGTGTTTTTTTTACCCTCACATGACCAACCAATCATACAACTATGAGCCAAGATACAGGTTAAAAAGGGAAATGACAGATCATGAAAAGAAAATCTTACTGATGAATGATGACAGTTGTTTTGTGTTTTGTTTTTTTGTAAATCAAACCTGCAGTTAACTCAGATCCACTATTTTTAACTAGATAGTGAATCAGAAAACACCTGTGTTGTTCTGTTCACAAGAGTATAAAACTGTGGTGATGCAGTTTAAAAGCTGTCTGGTGTTTCCTCGCTCAGGCCTCCTCTGGGAAGCTTCCTCGCTCCTCAGAGAGCACTGCAATGTCCTGAATGATGGTGGACCAGATCACATCAGGAGCAAGGAATAGTTAAATAAGGTCCTAAAGAACTAAAATGATTCAGTAATTCAGATCAATTAATTATTAATAATTAATAATTCAGATCAAAAGAGTATGATAAACATGCCTTTGTGTTTTTTTCCTGTCCTGTTAATCATCTCACGACCACTCAGGTTGAACTTGTGTGGGCATCAGGTCAGAATTTACACTGAAAACAAATCAGATTCCCATAAAATTAACTGAGCACATTCCTGCTCCCCAGAGGAAGAGTCCTCTTGGTTTGAATGGTTCCTTTACCTTTACTCTAACATCACCCTAAGGACAAATGTCACATGTTTAGCCCTCCCACTGGTAAATGCTCTAAGAATAGAAAAATGATCAGTATGTTAAATCTTTGATATTGTTGGCTGTAATGCACATTGCAGCCTGTAGAGGCTGATATTGGGGCTTCAGACCATTGTTCTTGTTTATTTATGGTGCGACAACTCTATGGCAGTGATACTGGATCATTTCTGCTTTAAAACTGATGCCCTCCTTGACATAAATCACACTGCAATTGAAACTTGAAGTACAGGAGGCCTTTTGCGATAAAATGTACCCATAAATCAGACAAACTGAACAAACAGAGAAAAACAGGTGGGAGAGAAAGACACAGCCTTTTTCCATACAGGCCAGATGATCCAGACTGACAGACAGTGACAAAGAGAGGGATACACTTTCTCTCAACTTTTAGGTTACATTATATAGGATGAGATCTTATTTATCAGCTTCATTATAGGCTCTAAAAGACAACTCTCCCCTCTGATACTCTTACAGGGTTCATACACATGGAATGTGTAGAAGTGAAAAGTATGGAATTTGATTTTAGTCATTTCCAGGTCTAAGTATGGAAAAAATAACAGAGAGTATGGAGAAAATATTTGTGTTTCCAGACTATCGCCCTTGTTTTCTAAAATAGAAAATTCACCGGGCACTTTCCTGGTGGGTCGATGTGCCTTTTGGGCCGCTGTCTTTTTTTTTTTGTCAGTGGGCTGCCGAGTGCCAGCCCACTGTGGTTGGGTATTATACCTCTCTCCCAGCCAATTACTTTTGGTCCAGCTGATTCTAACTTCACCTGGGCCCCACCCCTTTCCCATCTCTGTTAAGGGGTGACATTACATGGATAACTGGGAGCACATGCGCCAACAAGCCTGCTGCCTGTTGCCGTAGCTCCGTCTTTACTGGTTACATTAACTTCTGTGTGGACTGCAATGTCCCAACTAAGATGGTCCATTGTTATCCGAATAACAAACCATGGGTAACAAAGGACATCAAGGACATCCTGAATGCCAAGAGGAGGGCCTTTACTGATGGTAATAGGGAGGAGGTGAGGGCAATCCAGGCTGACCTAAAGGTGAAGATCAGGGAGGCCAAGGAGAAGTACAGGAGGAAGCTGGAGCGGAAACTCCAGCAGAACAACATGAGAGAGGTCTGGAGCGGCATGAAGAGCATCACGGGCTTCAGACCGACTGGCAGCAGAGGAGTTGAAGGCAGCTTGGACAGGGCCAACGAACTTAATCTGTTCTTTAACTGATTCGACACACCGGCTCCTGCTCATCCCCGCTCTAACTCAGCTGCTGTTGGCCCTCAAGCTCCTCTGAGTACTCTGCTCCCCCCTCCTCCATCTTCCTGGGAGAGTCCTACTCCCTCCTCAACTGGCTATCAGGCTAACGGCCCTCTTCACACTAATGACTCCCCCCCTCCCCCGCCTGTAACCTCTGCTGTGTGCCTGACTACTGACCAGGTGAGAGGACAGCTGATGAAACTCCACTCAAACAGGGCTGCAGGCCCCGATGGAGTTAGCCTGTGCCCCCCAGCTATGTCGAGTCCTTCAACATGTCTTCAACCTGAGTCTTCAAAGGGTCCCTGTTCTGTGGAAGACATCTTGCCTCGTTCCTGTGCTGAAGACGCCGCGTCCCAGTGGCACTGACCTCCCACATAATGAAGACCCTGGAGAGACTGGTGCTGGAACAGCTGCGGCCCATGGTCAGACCGCTCCTGGACCCCCTTCAGTTC
The DNA here is from genome assembly GCA_027580175.1 of Siniperca scherzeri. NCBI lineage: Eukaryota > Metazoa > Chordata > Actinopteri > Centrarchiformes > Sinipercidae > Siniperca > Siniperca scherzeri. Next base: position 437,374 of record CM050844.1, on the reverse strand, counting down.
GCCTACCAGCCCCGGCTGGGATGTGAAGATCATCTTCCTGCTGAACTGCATCCACACCCACTTGGACAAGCCGGCAAGCACGGTGAGGATCATGTTTTTTGACTTCTCCAGTGCTTTCAACGCCATCCAGCAGGCCCTGCTGGGTGAGAAGCTGGCAGCGATGCAGGTGGATGCCCCCCTCGTGTCATGGATTGTTGACTACCTGACTGGCAGACCACAACATGTGCGCATGCAGCACTGTGTGTCAGACAGCGTGGTCAGCAACACTGGGGCCCCTCAGGGGGACTGTCCTCTCTCCCTTCCTCTTCACCATCTACACCACAGACTTCAGCTACCACACAGAGTCCTGCCACTTTCAGAAGTTTTCTGATGACACTGCTGTGGTGGGATGTATCAGCGGTGGTGAGTCTAAGTACAGGGCTGTGGTGGGGAACTTTGTCTCAGGGTGTGAGCAGAACCATCTGCAGCTCAATGCAACAAAGTCTAAGGAGCTGGTTGTAGACCTACAAAGGGCCAAGGCACCAGTGACCCCAGTTTCCATCCAGGGGGTCAGTGTGGATATTGTAGAGGATTACAAGTACCTGGGAGTACATATGGACAATAAACTGGACTGGGCTAAGAACACTCAAGCTCTTTACAGGAAGGGCCAGAGCCACCTCTATTTACTGAGGAGGCTGAGGTCCTTCAACATCTGCCGGACAATGCTGAAGATGTTTACGATGGCAAAACCTTTTATCATCAAATGTGATACAAAACGAAATAATCTTGAGAATATAGACCATGTGTCTCTCCCATACATGACGGGTGGCCCATAAAAACTGAGGAGAGCGCCCCCTGCTTGATTTTCATAATAACTCACAAAATGGTGAGGATCAAGCCTCGGCTCTGCTGGTGCATCACGTTTTCACGGAGGAAGTAAAGCTTATTGGTCTAAGGTCTAAAATGGAGCTTCACAATAGTCTTCCCGAAGGTAAAGTTCACAGCTGTGTTTTGATCTGTTTTTAATTCGATGTTTTCAATGTGTTTTGTGACCACTGATGAGTCTGTGGTGGCCAGTGGCCAGATAATGCTGAGGAAAAACGTAAAGGTGCTGAAAAGCTGAGAGAGAAGAGGCTGAAGTCCCATGAGGCTGATGCAGCCAAATATTTTAAAATAACAAATTATTCATTTGGCACCTGTACCAGTCAATCATCTCAGCCTAGTGAGTCCAAAGGCAGCAGAGAGAGCAGCCCAGGGAGCCCAGCGATACCAGTTCAACTGTCAAGTCAAGGTTCTGCAACTGAAGCCATGAGACAGAAGACAATAGGGATAAGATAAGCCAGGTTTGGGTTTGGCTAGCTGGCTATTTAGCTACATTGGGTGCCTTTTGTTAAAACATGTTCAACTTTTCATAAAATCGATGTCACTTTTCGTTAACCAACCAATCACAGCCTGGATGAGGCGGGACATTAAAAAAAGGATGACGTGCTACAGTAAACTTTCAGATGTTGAAGTTCATTGTCATGCATGAATGGTTATGATAATTGACAAATTAGTACTTAACATTACCAAATTAGAGACAAACCATTTTTCTTGCACAAGGATTTAATGAGGGAACAAAACCTATGGGGGCGGGGGTGGTTCGGTGGACCGGTCTGAGTCAAAAAGTCCGGGACCATTTTTCATTCCCAGTCAAGCCCTGCTTATAACTGTACCAAATCCAGACATCTGTGACTAAATAAGTTTGAAAGAAAATGTGGCAATGTCTTTAAATTGCATATGTACACAGCATCGCAAATAACCAAATAATGCAACCGCAAGGGGGCACAAGCCAGTGTCTTCTTGTGCCAGTCCCAAGTCTGGATAAATGCAGAGGGTTGTGTCAGGAAGGGCATGGTGGAACGAGGAAGTGCAGGAGTGTATACAGAGAAAGAGGTTTGTTAAGAAGAAGTGGGAGGACTGAAGAGAGTAGACAGGAGTACAGGGAGATGCAGCGTAAGGTGAAGGTAGAGGTGGCAAAGGCCAAACAAAGAGCATATGAGGACTTATGCTAGGTTGGACACTAAAGACGGAGAGGTGGATTGGTACAGGTTGGCCAGACAAAGAGATAGAGATGGGAAGGATGTGCAGCAGGTTAGGGTGATTAAAGACAAGGATGGAAATGTATTGACAGGTGCCAGGAGTGTGATGGGAAGATGGAAGGAGTACTTTGAAGAGTTGATGAATGAGGAAAATGAAAGGGAACGAAGAGTAGAAGAGGTGACTGGTGTGGAGCAGGAAGTAGCAAAGATTAGCAAGAGTGAAGTGAGGAGGACGTTGAAGAGGATGAAGAGTGGAAAGGCAGTTGGTCCTGATGACATACCTGTGGAGGTATGGAAGTGTCTAGGAGAGGTGGCAGTAGAGTTTCTGACTAGTTTGTTTAACAAGATCTTGGAGAGTGAGAGGATGCCCGAGGAATGGAGGAGAAGTGTACTGGTGCCAATTTTTAAGAACAAGGGAGATGTGCAGAGCTGTGGCAACTACAGAGGAATAAAGCTGATGAGCCATACAATGAAGTTGTGGGAAAGAGTAGTGGAAGCTAGGCTAAGGGCAGAGGTGAGCATTTGTGAGCAGCAATATGGTTTCATGCCTAGAAAGAGTACAACAGATGCAGTATTTGCTTTGAGGATGCTGATGGAGAAGTACAGAGAAGGTCATAGGGAGTTGCATTGTGTCTTCGTAGATTTAGAGAAAGCGTATGACAGGGTGCCGAGAGAGGAGCTGTGGTATTGTATGAGGAAGTCTGGAGTGGCAGAGAAGTATGTTAGAGTGGTGCAGGACATGTATGAGAGCTGTAAGACCGTGGTGAGGTGTGCTGTAGGTGTGACAGAGGAGTTCAAGGTGGAGGTGGGTCTGCATCAAGGATCGGCTCTGAGCCCCTTCTTGTTTGCTCTGGTGATGGACAGGCTGACAGATGAGGTTAGACAGGAATCTCCATGGACTATGATGTTTGCGGATGACATTGTGATTTGTAGTGAGAGCAGGGAGCAGGTGGAGGAAAATCTAGAGATGGAGGTCTGCTCTGGAAAACAGAGGAATGAAGCTTAGCCGCAGTAAGACAGAATACATGTGTGTCAATGAGAGGGACCCAGGTGGAACGGTGAGGTTACAGGGAGCAGAGGTGAAGAAGGTGCAGGACTTTAAGTACTTAGGGTCAACGGTTCAGAGCAATGGAGACTGTGGAAAAGAGGTGAAGAGGCGAGTGCAAGCAGGTTGGAATGGGTGGAGAAAAGTGTCAGGTGTGTTGTGTGATAAAAGAGTATCAGCAAGAATGAAAGGAAAGGTGTTCAAGACGGTGGTGAGACCAGCGATGTTGTACAGCTTAGAGACAGTGGCACTGAAGAAAAGACAAGAGGCAGAGCTGGAGGTAGCAGAGCTTAAGATGTTGAGGTTCTTTTTGGGAGTGACGAGGATGGACAGGATCAGGAATGAGTACATCAGAGGGACAGCTCATGTTAGATGTTTCGGAGATAAAGTCAGAGAGGCCAGATTGAGGTGGTTTGGACATGTTCAGAGGAGAGACTGTGAATATATTGGTAGAAGGATGCTGAGGTTGGAGCTGCCAGGCAGGAGGTCTAGAGGAAGACCAAAGAGGAGATTTATGGATGTAGTGAGAGAGGACATGAAGTTAATTGGTGTGAGTGAAGAGGATGCAGAGGACAGGGTTAGATGGAGGCACATGATTCGCTGTGGCGACTCCTGAAAGGGAACAGCTGAAAGGAAAAGAAGAAGATCGCAAATAACCAAATAATAAGCTTGTCTGAACATTTATGAGTTATGTAGTGATGTAGTTATCAGAAAAATAAACTTTTCTGTGTAAGTAAACCATACCGTAAGGAACCTTGGAGTTATTCAATTAAATTAAATTTTATTTATATAGCGCCAATTCATAACAGAAGTTATCTCATTGCGCTTTTCCTATAGAGCAGGTCTAGACCATACTCTTTATAAAATTAATTACAGAGACCCAACAAATCCCACCTCTGCATCCTCGGTGTGTCCTCCTCCAGATCTCAGTGGGGACATCGGTTGTCCTGGGCACCATGCCGCTCAGCTTCAACGTGATCAGCTGTTCCCTGGTGTAAACAATGCGGCCAAACAGCTGTTCTGCAGTGGTGCCCTGACCGAGTAGCAGGAGAAGAAGTTTCACGGCCAAAACACTTTCTACTCTCATTTTCGTAAAGAGCGTAGTTTAAATTATACTTACACACAAGTTACTCAAGTTTTGAAGAAAAAGGAAAACTAAAAGTTGGAAAAAGTAAGACGACGAGTTGGAGCAACGGCAACAGGCAGCATGCACGTTGCAAACACAGTACAGTTGTCAATGTGAGTTTTCCACTGTCCCAAAAAAAAGTGCTAGTGTAACCGAAAGGCTTTGAACTATATTTGTCCACTTGAGATCTCAAGTAAATCCAGATAGAACTCTGCGTGGCCTGAGCTGCCATAATTCAAGCCCTGATTGCACCTCACCAAAGGCTATGATCAATCACAGCTATGTATACAGTTTGTATATGCTTCAGCACAGATCTGAATAATCCATACTTCCTAACAAATGTTAAAGAGCATTTCATGGAGATGGTGTTTTTGTATCCTACAAATATTCTGCGGCTGCACCACATTACATCAGAGCATCTTGAACATCATAAACATTTTTATTCATGCCTTTGTGATACATTAGTGGAGAGCAGTTGTTCTTTGTCAATCTAATCTAAGGTTTTGCAGTAAATGTCAGATGGATTTCAAATTTTGTTTTCTGGTAAAAATCCTTATTTTCAGAGGTTTGGTCATCCAGAATTCATAGAACCTTAATTACATTCGTAACATTCTATTTCATTCTTCCTGACAGCCAGAGACAGTATGTAATGCTTGGATGACCCATAGTAACAAGGTCATGAGGAACCTGCACTCACCGTGCCTCAGTTGCATACCAAAGGTGCAGACAAGGCCGCTGTCGCCATAGGATGAGGGGCGGCAACGTTAACTCTGTAGAAGCGGGCAAAGGTACAGGAAGATGCCCACGTAGCTGCAGCACAGATGTCACTCAGTGGAACACCCTTCAAGGTAGCCCAAGAAGTGGAGACACTCCTGGTTGAATGACATTTCATAGGGGGGACCTGGAGGCCCTTGAGCCTCTATGCTTGTGATTGGTATCGATAACCCAGCTTGTGAGTCTCTGTTTAGACAAGGCACTACCCTTCCTGTGCCCTCCATAACAAACAAATAGCGCATCTGACTTACAGAACCCAGCTGACACATCTACGTACTGTCTCAGACCCCAAATAGGACAAAGTAGGCTGACATTAGGATGCAATTCCTCCGCCGCTGGCTTCGGGGTGAAAACAAATAGATGGGGCGATTTATGTGAAAAGCTGAAAGGCTCTTAAGAAGAAACAAGGGGCTGGGCCACATGGTAATCCCAGATCCATCAGAATTCCAACAAAAACAGTCCCTGACAATGGACAGGGCATCACCAACTCGCTTTGCAGACACAACAGCGAGGACAAAGGCAGTCTTATCAGACAGCCATCTGAGGTCAGTCCGTGCCAGCACGTCCTGCCCCAATGGTTGATTCCGAGAGGGAGAACCACAGCAGACAGTGTGTCAATGTTTCCGAAGCAAACAGGTTAACTTCCACTCTGTGGTACCTCTCCCATATCATCTGAACCACCATTGGGTTCAGATGATATGGGGAGGGGGCTTTTGGGGGGAAAGCATGTCGTCAGCCCTGTTCTGCACACCTGGCAAATGCAATGCCCTGAGACTTGCAAGGCGAGGTCAGGCCCACTGAAGGAGCCTCTGAGCCTCCTGCAGAGACTTACTGGATTTGGTGCCTCCTGGTGGTTCACATGATAAACTGTTGAAGGGTTGTCAGACAGAACAAGGACATGTTTACTTTCGAAGAAAGGAAGAAAATATAATAGGGCTAAGTGTACTGCATGCAGCTCCACCACATTTATGAGGAATCTGTTACCACTATCTCCCGGCAGGAGTGAAGTCAGCCCAAGGGAACACTGCGGCACAGATAAGTCTTGCTTCTCCAGGGTTCTAGATGCCGAAGGCACTGGCTTGACACCATCAACATCCTGCTTTGGTGCCTCTTGGGGTCGAGGCCCAAACTGTTGATCCAGATCTGCAAGGGCGCAATAAAAGAAAATGAGAAATGAGGGTGAGAATGTTGTCTACCCTCTAGGGAGAGAGAGAGGACCTCATTAACAATTAATCGAGGGCAATGCCGATGAACACAACATGCTGACTAGGAACTAAAGAACTCACAGTGAGCCTCAGCTGGGTCATGTGAGCCAAAAGAGTTTTGTCACAGATTGCCCACTCCTGGGTCGGAGCACATATCAACCAATCATCAAGTAAGGAAGAATCCACATGCCCCTGGCCTGCAGAGTAGAAAGTGCTGCTGCAATGCACCTGCTAAATATCTAAGGGGTGAGCGAGAGCCCGAATGGGAGCACCTGTCCTTTGAAGGCAAAACGAAGGAACTGCCTGTGGTAGGGTGCCACTGGCACATCCTTCAAGTCAATGCTTGTAAACCAGTCTCTCTCTGACATAGCCTGGTGAACATCTGCTGTGTGACGCATGTGAAAACAAAGAATTTTTACGGACTATTTCAGCTGCCTGAAAAAAGAGGATCGAGTCAAAGCCACGATCCTTCTTTGGAACAAGAAAATAAGTTAATTGAATCAAACTTTTCACTTCTGTGCCTTTCATTAGAAGCACCAACTTTGAGAGCCAGAGACCTCAGGGGATCGTTGACTACAGTCATTCTGATCCTGTTTAACTTTGGGGGCTGATGCCTGAACTGGAGACTGTATCCATTGGAAAGAGTTGAACACCCAAGGGTCTGAAATCAAGGTCTCACAGCTGCTGAGATGTTGCGGGGAGAAACAGCTGGTGCCTGGAATTTGGGAGTCAGGTTCAGCTCCCATGACCTTTGGGCAGTTTGTGGGGTCAGTTGGTAGGAGCCTCGTGTTTGGGTGCCCTACAGGCCCCCTGAAGGCAGATGGTTGTGGAGTGCACTTGAAAAAGACACTAGAGGGAGCAGCATCCAGCCAATTCAATGGCTTGCTTAGCTGTGGAATGACCAGCCACAGCATCCTTCAGGGAATTTGCTCCTGAACTGTGAGAACCTGTCAATGAGGGGAGGGGGAACTCCCTCTCCAGTTCCTCCTGTTCTCCTGCTTCCTTATCAGTAAAAAGATTCCCTGAGGCCACAATAGATAGTGCATCCTCATTATGTTGGCTAGCAACATAGGGTGAAGTAGCTAGGCCATATTATGAGAGTCACCATAGGCCTGGAGTGGCGGCTCTGAAACCGCATTGACAACAGTAGCGGAGGGCCAGGCTGTAAATTAAGAAGAAGAGTCAGAGGCCAATGTGTCCACTTTAAGAGCCAAATGTTCATCACACTTCTGTTTCTTCTTAGTGCTGGAGGTGTCAATCTGTGTGTGCCTGTGGCAGTTCGAACCTGAAGGAGGACTGAATGCAGGTATTCCTGAAAGAGGTAAGCAAGCCTCAGCAATGCTACTGTCAGACCAGGCCAACCTCACAGTCTAACGGCATGCAGCTGCAATTAGTGCAAGCATTTTCTGTCAGTGCCTGAGATGGACCAAGCAGGAGTTACAAACGTAGCACATAGTCAACTTCAGGATGGAGTTTCTGTCATAAACCAGCAAGGGGCGTAGCCCAAGGGATAAGATGGTCTAACCATGGTGTGGGAACAAGCCCGTTCCTACCCCACACATACACACCCTCGCCTACAAATCCAAGTTAAACAGCACCTATAATGCCGTAAGGCTAGAGATGTGAGAGAGCGAGAAAAACTCAGCTACAAGTCTGCAGTAAACCAGCACCTACAATGCTGTAAGGTGAGCAATGTAGCAGCAGAGCAAGAGGCACTCAACTACAAATCCAATTAAACCAGCACCCATACCACCGTCAGGCTAGCGATGTAGGTAGAGCGAGTAAAATGCAGCTGTGGAAGAATTACGTATATATAATCATATTTTCATAATTATATTCTCTCATATCTTTGTATTAAGATGCTATACTTTTCATTTTGTGTGTCCTCATGTGAACTGTGTTTCATTTGTGGAAAACAAGTTATATAAGTGTGATGGTGACTTGTGTAACACATGGAAGTTGGAAGAAACATTGGAAACCCTTGAGAGGTCCAGAAATGTCAAAACAAGAAGAATAATGATATAGTTGCCAACCTGCTGAAGCCAGATATCTTGTTATTCTTATTCTTGTTCTACTGATATTATGTGATAAGAAAAAACACATACACACCAGTGTTTAAGGAAATCAAGAAACATTTGGAATTTGAGATCATCTATCCTCTGTTGACCTCTTACAGGAAAATGCCGTTTGATAAGTCCATATATGGGTAATGTTGTTTAATGGATTCCCAGAAAAAGGGAATAAGTTTTGAGAATTACGCACAAACATTTTAGAACACCATCTATGTGTGTAAAAAGATAATTGCTGTCTAAGCACAGAAGGAGGGAGGTTTCCTAATATAAAAGGCAGTGAATCATTTTTGGTTTTTCAGTGGTTCTGCAGACTACTCGGCTTTTGTTATCTTTTTTTTAATAAAAGTCTATTATGAAGAATTCCTGTCTCGCTGCTAATTTCTCTCCACCACACAGCTACAAATCCAATCACCGCGAGTGTCACAGACAATTCAAACAAGTCACCCTGGTAGGGATAATTGTATGTAATACCATTAACAAGCGTTGAGTCAGTAGTCAAGGAGCAAAAAAAAAAACACTTTCCGCAACGGTTCCCCAACCGTCGACACAGTCGTTGTAACAAGGCAAAAAAAAGTTTCTGTAAAACTCCCGGCATACGCACATTGCATATCCAGGTATTATATACCATCTCTGGCGATCAGGAAGAATGAAATAGAACACCTCTCAGCCCAATGTAGTACAATTTAATGGCAACACAAACGAATAAACACCTCATTATGACCTTCATGAAATTATGATTTATTGTAGCCCTGTTTGGGATCCCATTCAGTCTTGAACAGGGCTAGATTAATTGCAGGACTGTTGTATGACACTGCATTAGCTGTTAGCTAGGTGTACCTGATAAACTGGCAACTGAGTGTAACCAGAAACACTGTGGACAAATATTGTGAATGTGAAAAAACAGAGCATAAAAAGAAAAATATATCTCCAGTCATTAGGACATCTATAATTAATACTTTGTAACAACAGCAGAGAAGTGAGAAGCACTAGACAATCTTTTTTTCAGCAACATTATCAAAAGAATACACACTTTATTTGCCATAGTTGGCTAACAGAGAGGATCAATAGCCTGTGCACTGTCCACCGAGTCTGTAGAACATGTCTGCTTAACGTGACATGGTTGAATTCCATTGACTGGAAACCCTGCAGGAAACGGTACAACATCTTATACTGTGAGACAGGCACTTTTTTCAGATGATCACTGTGTCATATAAGGTGATCATGTGCCAGCTGCAACAAACTACAAATTAAACCCCGACCAATATTGACTTATGGTCCTTCACAATCTGTATGATGTGTAAGGCTGATTGGGACAGAGGGGCCAGACACAGACTTTCTGGATGAGGAACATCAACAACCTTGGCATCAGTAGCATTCAGGAGCACATTAAAGATATTGTCAAACAAGTCAATGAAGGCTAACAATTCTGACATTCTTTCCCTTTCTCTCCCACAGGGCCTCGTGAGGCATCCAATGCTCCATGTCTGTTGGATCTGACCATTTTTGGGCCTTCAACCTGCGGTTGTGATATTGTGCCCACCTGCTTTTTAAAAACTTCACTCCTTGAAGACAGGCCTACAGAGGATCAACAGCTTTCTGCTCTCAGGTAATTTTCCAAAGGTGTTGAAACAGATATCAAGCTTCTCTTTAAAAGCTGTTGCTAAACCGATTAGAGGACTGGGTTGCACTTTCTGGCACAGTTCTAAATTGGTTTAAGCCTCATCTACAAGATAGGGTGATACTTTGTGTCTATTAACAAATGCTGTATGTATCAGACAGAAATAAAATGACGTGGAGTTCCCCAAAGGTCAATCCTTGGACCACTTTTATTTAACCTCTCCTTGCTCCATTTAGCTCAAATTATATCAAACGACTTATTCTTATCATAATCATGCTTGTATGTGTACACATACTTGGCCAATAAAGCTGATTCTGATTCTGATGACTATCAAATTTACATATAATAATCTATAATCCTTATTTATAGAGCACTTTTCAAAATCCATATTACAATTGCTTCACAAAGGCAACAAACAATAAAACAATTCATAAAACCATCTGTTTTTAAAAGAAAACAGATAAAAACAAGAAAACATAAAAAACAAGAAAAACATTTTTAGGGAAACAAAAGACAGCTCAAAGAAAATTTAAACTCAGGAAAGGCTCTCCAATAACAGTTTTTGAGAAGGGACTCACTGACTCAGCCGACCTGATTTCCTCGGTCAGGCTGTTCCAGAGCCTCAGGGGCCTGACTGCAAAGGCTCTGTCTCCTAGATCGTAGTTTAGAAATATTTCTAAGATGATAAAAACATGATTGCACAAGCTTTGTGGTGTGCTGCTCAAAACTTAAATTACTGTCAAACCAGACACCAAGATTCCTTGCAAAAGGCTTGATATGATCCAATAAGGAACCAACAGATGGCAGAATTTGTTTTGGAACCCAGTGACAAGGATCTCTGTTTTGTTTGTGTTCATCTGAAGGAAATGTTTTGACATTCAGTTTTTGACATCACAGAGGTAGTCGTTAAGTGAACTCAACAGTCCAGGGTCTGTGGATCTAACAGGCAGGTACATCTGTGTATCATCTATTCCTGTGTGCACTGACGTGATAGTGAGCTCCTGCAGCAAAAGAGTTTCCCCTCAGGGATCAATAAAGTATTTCTGATTCTGATTCTGATCTAGGGCTGCAGCTATCGATTATTTTAGTAATCGAGTATTCTACCGATTATTCCATCGATTAATCGAGTAATCGGATAAGAAATACAAGAGAAAATAAGACAGGTCTCTTAAAATGAACAACTAATTGGTTTAATTTTTAGAAAATCTACATTTTCATTGCTTAAATTGCATACAATGATATTATCTGTCAAAACTAAACCCATTTAGTGCATTTATGTGCCAAATTACATTCTGGGCTTTAAAGAAAACATGTTCAGAAATGCAAAAACAAACACCTTTTCCTTTAAAAAAAAAGGTATATATAAAGTTTCAACCTAACTACAGCTCAGGCATAACGTAAGCCTTTACTGTCTTCTTTGTGGCATTTGTAGGAGGCATAAATGAGTGGACAGGAACCTTGACAATCATAATAATAAATAACAAAAAAAAATGTTTTAACAAAACCTAGCTAACTTTGGGACATCATAACTAGCCACCATATCGATTTACGTTGTTAACTAGCCATTACATATAGCCATAATTAACTTAGCCAACATTCTTTACTAGCCTTCATATACCTTGTGTCGGGTCCGCTCTGTGGACTGGATGCATCGATGTTATGCTTTCTGCTGAGATGCTGAAGCATAGACGTGGTGCTATTGTGGTAGGCTAGTTCAGTTTTAAAATAGACACACTGTACAGAGTTTTTGTGGACACTTTCTGTCGCTTTCTCTGGCCTGTCTCTTCTCTGCACCCCTCACTGTTTTCTCTCTTCCTCCTTTTTGTAATCTGTGCTGTCAAATCACACCAAAGACACTCTGAACTGTCGCTGATCACACACAGAGTAAGCACGTTATGTGACAGTAATACTCATCCGTGCGCTGTATGTAATTAGATGGATTAAACAAAGCTTTGATGCATATAATTAGCATTGTTGAGGAATTGTTTCAGCCCTAATATCATCAGCATAAAAATGAAAGAGACACCATGTCTATGAATAATGTGCCTAAGAGGATGCATGTATAAAGAAAACAAAATTGGTCCCAGAACCGACCCCTGAGGCACACCATACTTAACAGAAGAAAATGTTCAAGAGACAGAGAACCTCCTATTCAACAGGTAAGATGAAGACCATTCTAAAGCTGTACCAGTTAGCTGTTTGTGTTATGGGCCCTGCCTGAGTACCTGATCACCTACACACAGGCCTGATTACTTACACACCTGCCATCCATCAGCTCATCAGCCCAGCAGTACTTCAACCATCAGTCATCCACTCTTAGCCCTATCATTGCTTCAACCAGGTAGGTATCACGCTCTCTTGGCTGCCTTAGTATTGTGTACTGAGTTTATCTCCTTGTGTTTTTGCCTGCAACTAACACTTGTTTTCCTATGTCTCGCGATCACTCCTGCCAGCCTGCCCACCTCACTGCCAGCCACGTTCACAGCTTAGCGCATCGAGCTCTTGCCTCGCCTGCCTGCCATTCTGCTTTCACTCCGTGCTCGGCTCAGCTCGGCCTTCCTCCATTTCCCCCTTACCCTCCACCATCGCCAGCTGGAGTCCTCCCACATCCTCTCATCCTCCATTCCTCATCTTTTGCAATAAAGTCCTGTATTGTTCATCTAACCTTTGAGTCTGTGCTCTGCATTTGGGTTCCCTCGTCTGGCCCAACATGAACCCAGCAGACGCAGACTCAATCCACCACCTGTTTTTCCTCCGTCAGGGTCCCCGCAGTGTAGCTGAGTTATAAATTGAGTTTCACACCATAGCAGCAGATTTCGGGTGGAACAAGGAAGCACTTCAGAGTGCTTTTTTAAGGGGCCTTAGTGATCTGGTTAGACATGAGTTGGCCGCTCAGGATGAGACCAGTAGCCTAGATTCACTCATTTCACTAGCCATTAAGTCTCTCCCTACACCTCTCACGGAGGTGTACGGAGAGAGCCAGCAGACCTTTGTCCCTGTCTTCACCTCATTACTCCTCGTTAGCTCTCCCTAAGACTATCCCCAACTCACCTCCCTCTTCCCGAGCTGTTGCTGGCTCCGTGTCACCTGTCTCACCTAAAGAGGAACCGATGCAACTGGGACAAGCTCATCTGTCCCCTGTCGAACGCCTCTGTCAGACCAGAGCAGGTGAGTGCCTCTACTGTGGTCAGACTGGTAATTTCCGTGTCACTTGCCCCCTCCGGCCAAAAGGGGAGGCTCATCATATATTGCTCATCATATATTGCTCATCATATATTGCATATATTGTCCCCCAACGCAGTTGGGGACAATATATGCAATTACATGCTACTCTTTGTTGGAATAATCAATCTCTGTCTCTCTAGTTCTAGTGGGTTCAGGAGTGGATGAAAACTTCCTGGACCAGGATTTTGTTCTCCAGGCTGGCATTTCTGTTGAACTGCTTGTCTCATCCATAAATGTCAATGCACTCGATGGAAGACTTTTGGCCCGAATGACTCACCACACAGCTCCTGTGCTCCTATACCTCTCTGGAAACCACCTTGAACCGATCCATTTTCACATCATTACATCTCCCAAAGCTCCTGTGATCCTTGGACAGCCCTGGTTAATCAAACACAACTCAAAAACAACTTTTGTCAACTCATGTTTGCAACCTGCTCTCCTGCCACCAGAGGTTGCTGTCAGCTCACCAGTCTCTGAGCCGTCAGAATTATCCTCCGTTTCACCTGAGTACCATGATTTGGAAGAGGTATTCAGTAAAGAGAAAGCCCTATCTCTGCCACCACATCGCCCCTTCTACTGCACCATAGACATACTCCCTGGATCCACTCTGCCCACCAGTCGGTTATACAACCTGTCTCGTCTTGAAAGAGAGGCGATTGAGAAATACATCATTTTCCGTCCATCTGTTGATGCTGGTTTTTTCTTTGTTTCCAAGAAAGACAGTTCCCTTCATCCGTGTATTCATTACCAGGATTTAAACAACATTACTGTTAAGAACAAATATCCTCTGCCACTAATCAACTCTGCTTTTGAACCTCTTCATGGTGCCACTGTCTTCTCCAGGTTGAACCTGAGAAATGCATGCCATTTGGTTAGGATATTGGAGGGTGATGACTGGAAGATAGCATTCAACACCCTGCTAGGCCATTTCAAATACCTGGTCATGCCCTTTGGCCTAACCAATGCCCCTGCTGTGTTTCAAGCATTAGTAAATGATGTGCTCAGAGACTTCCTCCATTTGTGTTTGTCTATCTAGATGACATTCTCATCTTCTCCCAGAACCTCCAGGAACACACTCTCAAAGTCCGGCAAGTACTGCAATGACTCCTCGAGAAGAAGTTGTTCGTCAAAGCGGAGAAGGGTGCATTCTATATCAGTTCTGTGAGTTTTTGGGGATTCATCATTGAGTGTGGGCAGGTGAGAACGGACCCAGAGAAAGTGAAGACAATGGCAGAGTGACCAGACCAGCCACTCTGAAGCAGCTACAGCAGTCTCTTGGTTTTGACAACTTTTACCACTGGTTTGTTAGAGACTACAGTTGAGTTGCTGCACCACTCACCCACCTCACGTCCACTTCCACTCCCTTTTTCTGGACCCCTGAGGCTGAGGTTGCATTCACAGAACTCAGGAAGCGCTTCACCACAGCCACTGTTCTTGTCCAGCCAGACCCCAACCATCAGTTCATTGTGGAGGTGGATGCCTCTGACACTGGAGTGGGGGAAGTGTTGTCCCAACACTCCATTCCTGACCAGAAACTACATCCCTGTGCCTTCTTCTCTGTTCGCCTGTCTCCTGTGGAGCAGAATTATGATGTTTGGAACTGGGAGTTGCTGGCAGTGAAACTGGCCTTGAAGGAGAGAAGACGCTGGCTCGAAGCAGCAGAACAACCCTTCATCGTGTGAACCAACTCCCGCATCCCAGATACGGGAGCTGCCATCTTGCCTCGGGACCCTGATGGCAAAAACTCTGCTCCCCTTAGTTTTCATCCTGGACTAACAGAAGGAACAAACAGAAGACCCCTGCCTGAAGATCTCAAACTACGTAAAGGTTCATAAGACATTAAAAGATCTAAAATGTAATGTGGAGCCAGGTCATGAAGAGCCTAAAAAGTAATCAATAAGATCGTAAAATCAATCCTAAAACAAACAGGGAGCCAATGTAACGACGCTAAAACAAGTGTAATATGATCGTACCTCTGAAACAGTTTCTGCAAGATTTAAAATAGATCGGATTTTTGCAATATTTCTGAGGTGATAAAAACATGATTGGACAAGCTTAGTGATATGTTGCTCAAAACATAAATTGTTATCAAACAGGACACCAAGATTTCTTGCAACAGGCTTGATATGTTGTGACAGGTAGCCAGCAGATGGCAGTATTTGTTTTGTGATATGTTGGGGCCCAATAACAAGGATTTCTGTTTTATTTGAGTTTAGCTGAAGAAAATGTATCGACATCCAGTTTTTTATATCTGACAGGCAGTCCTGTAGAGCAGTGTTTTTCAACCTTTTTTGAGCCGAGGTACATTTTTTCACTGAAAAAAAACACACCAACCGAAAATGTTAAAAAATGAAACTCTGTAGCCTATATTAACAATATACAGTCATTCTTTTCAAAGTGTCTTGAATAGGAATAAAAAAACACAAAGAAAAAAGTATTTTATGATCTTTCATATTTCTACCTACTCAGTGTGAAACCTGGGCCTGTTTGGATGAACACAGAGCTGATATCCTGGCAGGAATTGAAGAAAGACACACACAAAGCTCTTCCTCAACAGCTCTTAGTCTCTCTCTGTTTTTAGTTTTTATAGCAGTCAGGCTTGAGAAGCTCAGCTCACACAGATATGTCGTGGAAAATGGGAGCAATATCAAAATAGATTTGTTTGCCAGAATTGGGAACTCCTTGGCAGCAGCCAACCTGTCTAAAGGTAGATCAGCAAACCTTAACTTTAAACCATGATTTTGTCTCAGTTCAGTTATTTCCTCCTGCTCCTGCAGAGTCATGTCCTTTCCAACAACTGATGTTGAGCTATATGGGTCCCTAACCCAGTCAAGGCATTCAGTGAAGGCTGAAGAGAAATAAAATGACATGTTCTCCTCAAGTTTTCAAATGTTCACCTACTGTCTCGCACAATGCAGCCATGTTGACATCTTGCCATTTCTTGGTGAGTGGGAACATTTCAAGGTTGCCACTTTCTACATGTTGTTGCCAGAGTTGCACCTTTAAACGGAATACATTTATTTTATTTGTATTTGTGCGCAGGTTTTCATTTCGGCCTTGCATTAGTGTGTTCAGTTCATTCAGATGATGAAAAATATCTGCCAGGTATGCCAGCCTAGCACACCACTCATCACTTGCAAGCAGCTTTGCGTAATCGGACCCCTCATTTGTCAGAAACACTTTAAGTTCCTCCCGCATCTCATACACACTGGCCAGCACCTTGCCACGCGACAACCATCGGACCTCGGCATGAAAGAGCAAGGCTTTATGCTCCGCTCCCATTTCCTCACACAAAGATGCAAATATGCGACTTTTCACAGGTCGTGTCTTCACAAAGTTTACCATGCGCACAACATCATCCATCACAGGAACTAGGTCTGCTGGTAAAGTCTTGGCTACGAGGGCCTCACGGTGTAAAAACAACAGTGCGTAACAATCAGACCTGGGTTTCTTTCCTTCACTCTGCTTACAAAGCCTTTGGTGCGCCCAACCATGGCTTCAGCTCCATCAGTGCAGACACTCGTGCAGTTTTCCCACTTAAGTCCTCCTTTTTCCAAGATATTCGGATGTGACCCAAAAAATTTCCTCTCCTGTTACTTTTTCTGGCAATGCCTTGCAAAATAGGAAGTTTGCTCTGATTGCGTCTCCATCCACAAAACGCACATTGGCCAAAAGTTGAGCATGTCCACTAATATCAGTAGACTCATCAAGTTGCAAAGCAAATTTCTTGATATGGATCTTTTCCAAAACCACACTTTCGATGTCTGCAGACATGTCATCAATACTCTGGAAATTGTGTTATCTAAGAGAGAGACTTTGGCTATTTCTTTAACCGCTTCAGGTCCATGCATCTCATTTACAATGGCTTTGCAGGCGGGAAGTATTAATGACTCTGCCACAGTATGGGACTGTTTTGATTTAGCTACAAGTTCAGCAACGTGGTAGCTAGCTTTAAGGGCTCTCTCATTTATCTTTGTGGTTCTTCTCATAAAAGTTGCCTGTTTCTCCGAGTTTTCACGCAGGTGAACAAAATAGTCCGCATTCTTGTTTTGCAGCTAAGGGTGTTTCTTTTGGAGATGGCGTTTAAGCTTACTTGGGACCATAGCACTGTTGGCTAACTTTTCACCACACACCAAACACAACAGAGTCGGTGTCGTTGCATCCCCGGTGAAAGTAAATCCAAATGAAATATAGCTTTCGCTGTATTACCTCGAGACTTTGCTCGAGGTCACCGTCTTTGCTTTCTTTTGACCTCCATTCATACTAGGGCCTTCATCTGGGTCCGAATTTTGTCCAGGGCCCAGTTCGGAGTTTACATTTTGTAAAACTTCTCCATCACTGTCACCGTAGTCTCGCTAGCCACAATTCCACTGTCACTGCCACCTGTCGCATCCAGGCATCACTAATTCTCTTGTCTCAAAATACAAGGCAATTAGCTACCTGCTGCCACCTACTGATATGGAAGAGTATGACATGGTTACTCTGCCAGTCACTAGACAGCACAGACACTCGACAATGGCATATTATTTGCAGACAATAATTAATTAGTTTTCAAAAAATGTTTTTTAGACCAATTAGGTGAAATTGAATAATTTTCCACGGCACACCTGACGATCTCTCATGGCACACTAGTGTACCGCGGCACAGTGGTTGAAAAACACTGCTGTAGAGCATACTAAGGTCAGTGGGCTTGACAGGGTGGTACAACTGTGTGTCATCTGCATAGCAATAAAAAGAAATCCTGTGTCTATGGATGACATTCAAAGGTACTATTTTCCACAGCAGTAAGAAGCTGCTTAGATACAATTTTTTCGAGAACCTTGGAAATAAAAGGCAGTTTAGAGATCAGACGATATTTATCCAGGACGGCAGGATCAAGCCAAGGTTTTTTTAGTTGAAAACATGTAGTTTTAAAGAGATCTGGGACGCAGCCAGTAGACAGCGAGCTGTTCAAGATAGATAGCAAATGGGGCGCAATACAATCAATAACTTCAAATAAAAACCTAGTTGGAATTATATCAAGAGGGCTGGAGGATACTCTCATAAGGGACATGATTTCTATGAGTTCAGACAGAGTAACAGCAGAACATTTGTTCATAGAATCCCTGAGTGGGTGATCCACATCTTAAAAGGCAGGATTAGGGGTCATACCAGATCTTGTTAACTCCTAAAATCATTTAAAATAAATGTTTTGTTAGAGAGGGACCTTACATTGAGAAGAGCCATCCTAAACAGTCTGTGCTGGGTTAGAACTGAAGTTGAAGCTGGAGATAGGGTTCTGGCCCGGATCTTTATTAAATTGTTAATATTGCTGTGTAGGCTGTGTCTGTTTCATTTGAGAGACCTATGCGAAATTACCACAGGAATTTTAAAAGTAGCGTTAGAAGGATCCGGGCTCCAAATATGAACAGGAAATGGTAATAGCAGCACTATGATCTCTCCACAAGGGGGAGTTAGTGACAGCAGAGGGTGCATGGCTGTTTATAGTGGGTAGACAAAAGAAAGAACAAGAGCGAGGGGAGACAGGTGATGTAAATAGTCAATTACATGAAGAGGACAGTACAGCATGCTGCAGGTTAGCCGCCAGCATGCGACTGCCTGACTTGTCTGGGTGAAGACTGTCTCATGTAAACAAGTTAGAGCGATCCCAGAATAAGTTAAAGTTCTGACTAAAACCAATGTCATGGGTACTGCAGACAGACTGGAGCCAGGTATGAAGGCTGAGGATCCTGCTAAAATGGCCAATTCCATGACCCAGTGTATGAATTTGACCCGAGATGAAAGCATGCTTTCCACTGCTGTTGAGCAAGGTCAAAGAGGCGGAGAAAGTCTGCTTTCGTCAGCTTGGATTGCTGACTGGCGGTGTCATTGGTGCCAACATAGACTACAATTTTCATGATAGTCATCGGGAGTGAAGCCAAAAGTCCAGGGAGCTTTTCAAGGATGTCGGGGGTTGTAGCTCTGGGAAAGCAATGTGTGACCACATTAACAAAGCGGATATTCCGTACTATGGAATCTCCAACTATCAGTGTAGTTGGGGGGATGAGAGGAGGCAGAGTGTATTATCATGGAGACCACCGTGTTCCATCAGCCATCCGTGGGTTAGCCATGGCCGGGGACTTCTGCAGTGAGGGGGCGGCGTCCTTCTAAGCAGCGGGTTTCCCTGCTGTCTCCGGGCGAGTGAGACCTCCAGAGCTTCTCCTGAACACGGCCTCTTTCAGTAACTTGCGAGAGGAGGAGGAGGACTTGACCGCTGGAAAATGGGAGCATCCCTCCAGTGGAGGAAAGTTCTACGTATCCAGGATGTTAAACCTGTTGGCCAGCGGGAGGTCCCAAAGTGAAGGAGGGGTAGGAGGAGCTTTGCACCATGTCTGTCCTTGCAGGCTACAGTCCAGTGCTCCGGTTGACATGGAGTCAAACTCACTGGAACCTTCTCACCACCACCGCCGACAAGTGACCGGGCATCCACTGCGACTTGGCAAGGAGTAGAAATGGCCATTGCTTTGGGCGTTGCACCCATAAGGAGCCACAGATCTTCAGGCTTAGCTGAAACAACTTCATGCTCTGGAGCGCCTGTGATGATGGAGCCAAGCCACGAGCCAAGCACAAGCCAAGAGTGGGATCGTAGTCCAATACTGGAGTGGACCAGTCAGGGGAGTGAGATGGGATGGTCGCATTCACACACAGCCAGAGGAGCTGAGGACTGCAAGGTGTTTTGCCTGGGTCGAGGCAACAGTGGAGAACTCAAGAACGAGCTTGCCTTTTTCTCTGAGCTCAGCTTCCAGACAAGCGATACTTTTCTTCACCTTTAAGACGATAAGGTGGCAAGATCCACACTCAGCCATCACACTTGCAGTTAGTCCGTAAAAGTGCTAAAAGCTTAAAATCCTCAATAAAACTGACCGGCTAGCCTAGCCACCAGACTAAAAACAAACCTAGCTGAGCTAGCAGCAGTGGAGGTAGTCCGGTAAACCACATCGAGTTGACAGCCAACTTAAAATCACTTAAGATCCACACGTCCAATGACTAAAAACTTTTACCATGTTAAAACATATGGGTAAAAAATAGCCAGGATAAAACTGTAGCATAGAAACGTTCATTTAAAACTGGATAAAATGTCAGTTTATGATGGTTTAAGACGTAGCCTCTGGCAGGCACACACAACCTTTGACGTGTGCTTTGATTTTTTAGTTTGGCCCAGGTCCCATCCGCTAACATATAGGGGATTTATGAACTATACTGCAGCCAGCCACCAGGGGGCGATCAAGATGTTTTGGCTTCACTTTTGGGGAGCTGTCATGTCGTCCATCTTTATATACAGTCTATGGGACCGACCATAAGAACTTAGCTTACATTCAAACTGCTAACCGGTTAAATTCCCGCCAGGCTCACTGGGCTGTTTTTTGGAAGATTCAACAATTTACCTGCTGCCTGGGTTCAAGTAATACTAAACCTGACGCTCCTTCTCGACAGTCTCTCTGAATGAGCCCCATCCAGTCCAGACAACATTCTTCCGTCCTCTTCTGTGGTTGCTGCGGTAACATGGGACATTGAGACCTTGGTGAGGGAGGCCCCGTTAGCACAACCTGGCCAAGGTAATGGTCCACCTAACAGACTCTTTGTACCTGACTCTGTCCGTTCTCAGGTTCTCCAGTGGGGGCACACGTCCCGGTTCGCTGGTGGGAAGTGTTGGGATTTACAATGGTTAAAGGGGCACCGAATTGTGCAGGTGCATTCAATTAATTATGGCTATCAGAATTATGAAAGATAATCATAAATAATAACTTTAATTAATAAAGTCCTCAGGGGCACCATCCTTAAACAAGGGAAAGGATAGCTTTAAATAATTGATTCAGTCTCATAAAATACACTAAACTATCAATTTGGAAGATTAATAATTCAATTAATAACTATAACCAAAATGACCATTAATAGCTAGTAGGCTGAAGGATTTGGAGAGAAGAGGTTGAAAAGTTATTCACTCTTGTGCAACATTAAAGAAACCAGCACAATGGTAATGCATTTATTAAAAGATAAACAAAGTAAAACACATAATATAAAGTATAAATGCACTAAACTAAAGAACAAAAGGGTGTGTGTGTGTGTGTGTGTGTGTGTGTGTGTGTGTGTGTGTGTGTGTGTGATCCAAAATGGCTGCTTGGGTCCACAATGGCATCAAACAAAATAAATCTAATTCAAAATGGCGGCTGAGCAGTGGCCGCATGGTTAAACAAAGAAAGGAAATTCAAAATGGTGGCAAGACCATGTATGTTAAAGAGTGTGGCTCAGTTAAAGGGCCATATTGAAGTGTATGTGTGAACTGTGTAGGATAAACGGTGCCAGGTTAGAAAAGAGGATAGTTTGTTGTAAGACCCTGTGTCTGTGTGAACATCACTAACATCCACCAAAATAACCGTGAAACACATCACAACAATAACACTCAATGAACCAAATCAATATAGATACATTCACAAAAGTAACACAGTCCTGTGCTTAGCCGTGTACTCTGCTATGCTATGTCATGCCCAGTTATATGTCTAGTGGTTAGTCCTTGCTGTGCAGTCCGTTTGTGCAGATGGAGGAACTAGTCGCTCTATCTGTTGTTCTCCTTACAGTTACTTATTAAAGTTAGCTGGCAGACTTTGTGTAGTAGCCGTTGGTGCTAACTATTGTTGCAGAAATCTTACGCAGGCCCTCACGTCGCAGCTGTAAGAGAAAGTTCAGTTCTGTTGT
The DNA here is from genome assembly GCA_027580175.1 of Siniperca scherzeri. NCBI lineage: Eukaryota > Metazoa > Chordata > Actinopteri > Centrarchiformes > Sinipercidae > Siniperca > Siniperca scherzeri. The sequence goes on along the minus strand of CM050844.1, from coordinate 415,516 downwards.
GTGTCTTTCAAACTTCCCACACCCCATGAGACCGCCGGCCTCCATGACCAACACGTTCCACCTACACGTTGGAAAGGCTGTGTGTTCTCTTTTGCTAGCGCAGAAAAGAAATAAAAAGTCCCTGTTTATGTAACGTTACTATAGTGTCTTCTACTCTTCGCAGCAGTTGGTCCAGACTGTGAACAGCTAGCTAGTTAACAGCTAACTTTATGAGTGATTTTTTTTCTGCTGTAAAACGTGATCAATCATCTGATCGGTCTCATTACTCTACCCGTGGTTCCAGCTCCACAGCTCCAAAACATATTTGGGAGACCTCCGGTTTTAGGCTATTTTAATTGACTTTAGCCTGATTCAAAGCGGCTTACTAGCTAGCTGTTCGCTGTCTGGAGCAACTCTGCTGTGAAGAGTACAAGAAGACACCGTAGCACTGTTGCATAAACAGGGACTTTTTATTTATTTTCCCGTGGCAGCTACACACTTTATGGCTGACTAAAGTGACTGACTAAAACAACCCCGCTGGTTACCCACAAGGCCACCTTCCTTAAAGGGGAAGGCTGGTAACACAGGAGCAGTTAGGCTGTGGGTGTGCTAAACAGAGGTGGAAGGAGTATTCAGGTCCATTACTTAAGCAAAAATACTAATACCAACCCCACAGTGAAGATACCCCACTACAAGTAAAAGTTCTGCAAGTGCTGTTTGTTCAGTAAAATGGTCCCTGTCAGTGTTTTCCTATTATATCTGATGTTTCTGGATTAGTATTACTGCTGCATTAATGTGTATGTTGCATTTACTGCTGTAGTTTAACTGCTTTATATACTAGTAGTTTAATATACAGCAATGCATATTCTGTTCATATTCTACAAGATCATCATATGTTTGCCCTATTTGAGAATTTACGGTATGTTATTTTAGAGAAAATGTGTTTATCGCGGCATAGCCTAAAAATATTTAGATATTATAAGCCATATTGCCCAGCCCTAATCATATCTTATCTTATCCCTATATATCCATGTCTTTAGCCCTGTCAAAGCTCTCAGGCAGCTGCAGCTCATTCATAGAACTGCTGATTCAGTCCTAATAAAGACTACGACACTGAACACGTCACTCCAGTTCTCAAATCTCTGCACTGGCTTTAGGTCAAATGGTTTTAAAATACTGCTTCTCATTTATAAACAACTTAATAGTTTAGGACCATATTACATCTGTGATCTTCTTCTACAATATCAACCTACTGGACCTCTTACGTCAGCACTGCTCTGCTTATTATTCCCAGAATTCATTCCAAACATGGTGAGGCTGCTTTTAGCTACTGAGCTGCACAGATCTGGAAACAACTTCCAGAAAATCTATACAGCATTGTACCGAACCATGGAAAGTTAAAATCTCTCTCGCTAGTTGCTTGATATAGAGATATTTGGGTTGGAATCTGTGTTCTATGGGAAGACTGCCAAATCCAACAATTCTATTTTGGTGCTGGTGTAAGGCAAGCAGAGGCACAAATGATGGTGGATTGGTAGTTTCATTGGGTGTAAGGCATTTTCTGTCCACCACTTACTATAGTTTGATACAAACCTGACTGTTTTCAAAGTTCAGAAGTTGAGAACCAAGTCGTCAGCACTGTCAATAACAAAGCATTGCTCCTTGCTGTCAACACTGTATCAAATTATACAGTCAAGGACATGGTTGTTCTCTTGCTTTTGAAAATATCTGTTTTGTCTACCCCACAAATATCTAAGTTTGTTTTGCACGTCAACATGCGTCAAATCTGCGGAAAAAGCTTTATCACTATCTATTTTTGCTCACTGGATCGGCACATCCAGGATAATGTACCATCACTACTTCTTATCAGTATACCCAGTATTCAACATCTACATATATAATTATGCAAAATAATTACATTTCTTGTCATAATTATGCTGAACACACTAGAATTTTTCTAAATCAGAGGCCACAAATGGCCCAAGTCTTACTACCATTATTATACAAAGGATGACTGGGCAAATCTGGATGATCTATTCACAATGTTTTCAATTCTAGGTTGATCAAGGTAGATTTTGCTGAGTAATTTGAATAGTTCCATTAAATATTGGCTGACTGGACGTTCATATCAGAACTGACCTTCAGCAAGCCTCATTGGTCAAAGCCTTTTGTGTACTATTAATACAAAGAGAGATTTTATGAGTGCTCAGTGTCTTGTGGGGAACACAAGCAGACAGTCAGTCAGTGAAGACAGCAAGGTGACTGTGTGCGTGCAGAAGGTGACAGATGTTGTGATTCACAATGGTTAAAGGTGTGTAGGTGGAATCAATAAAATTTGGCAATAAGATTATCAAGGACAATCATAAATAATAACTTTAATGAATAAAGTCCTCTGGGGCACCACTCTTCTTAAAGAAGAGCAATGATAGCCAATTAATTGACTGAGTCTCCTAAAATACACTAAACTATTAACTTGGAACTCAGATTAATAATTAAATTAATAACTATAGCCAGAATTACCATCAATAGCTAGTCGGTTGAAGGATTTGGAGTTCAACATAGAAGAGGTTGGCAAATTACTCACTCTTGTGAAACATTAAAGAAACCAGCATAATTATACACAAGCATTTATTAAAGATAATAAATACAAAAACACACAATATGAAGTCTCTAAATAGAACTCTAAATACACTAAACTACAGAACAAAGGGTGTGTGTGTGTGTGAGCGCACAGGTCTGGGTGTGCGCCAAAAGGAATGTGTGTATGTTTCTTTGTTCTGCCTCCGTATGTCTCGCGAGCACGAGCATGAACCCACATGGTCAGAAACAAAGAAACATGTGAAGCGGGAGCTTTAAAGTTACTCTCCGCCATGTGTGGTTGTCTTTAAGGGCCAAACTAGAGGTGTGTGTGTGGTCTGTTTAGGATAACGGTGCCAAGTTAAAAGGAGTTAGTTAGCATGCAAAGACTCTGTGTGGAGCAGAACATAACTAACATCAACTTAGCATGTGGCTACCAAATTATAAACATGTCACAACAAAACCTCAGAAAAACACATCAGTACATGTACATCATTAACTAAACAGTCCTTTGCTTAGCTATATACACTGTTACTCTATGCTATGCCCAGTTGTTACATTACCTGTCCATGGGAGGGAAAGAGAGGTGGCTTTGGTGCTGCTGTTAGCAGCCTTAATATAATCACCCAAATGAATGAGTTCATCTGTGGAGTCCCAACATAGATCAGCTGAGTTACGATGTCCACCTGTGTCACAGCCATAGACTGTATAAAATATGGACGTAGTCTCCGTGACGGCACCCATAGGTTTCTGAAGAGCCAGTGTGAAGCTCAGTGTGGTGGCTCCGACCGCCACTATCTTGGCAGTGCCTGACACAGCCGGCTCCCGGCTAATCCTAAAATGGGCAAAGACATGGAGCGTGGGTGGAACTGAGGCAGGCCGAATGAAGTCTGGTTGCTGAAATCAGTCACCTGTGACGGCACCCACCTGTCACTCAAAGCAGCCATGTCCTTCATTATGCAAAACTTTAAGTCTTAATATAATCTTAATATAATCTAAACGCGTTATTGTTTTTCCCACCAGCTTTCCGCCAGCACTCCCTCTGATTGGCTAGAACTCGTTGTCTCGGTTGGTTAGGTTGGTTAAGGTTAGTGTGGGGATAGGGATAGGGATAGCCAATTAGAGGCAGAGTAGGGGCGGGACTTGGTGGAAAAGTTATGCAATTTTAAACGGGTGATTTTAAGTCACCCCCCTCACAGTTGTCATGAATGGTGAAATTAGCTATAGAGACCAAAACCGTTTTATGTACCAGGCTGAAAATGTTTATTTCTGCTGTAAATTTGGGCATTTTAACATGGGGCTCTGTGGGGATTGACTTTGCTTTCTGTGCCAGCCTCAAGTGGCCATTTGATGAACTGCAGTTTTCCCTCACCTTTTCCCTCTGTGTCTCTCTCACACACTCTTGTGTAACTGCTCTGTGACGTTGCGATAGTAACATGGTGTATAAGGAATGCACATGCATAATCAGCAGTGTCAAGGTAGTAATTGCTGAGGTTAGGGTCAAACCACTTTACATTCCAGTGCGGCCAAGGAATGCTTTAAGAGCAAAAATCACTGTAACACACATTTCCCCTTTAACTATTCCTGTGATCACAAACTGCTCCTTCAGTAGCTGTGAACATAAACAGCTCCTTCCCAACATAGAAGCTGGCCACTAAACCACCACGTCATGAGAAGTACACTATCACTGCACATAGCCGAGCCACAATAACTTTTTTACAACTGTTGTTCATATAATGTCTAACATTAACAGACTATAAGAAGCATTTTATGGCCAGAAATTAACCAGTTGTGCCCAAGGTATTCATAATTCATGTATTCATATTCTAAGTATTCATATTACATTTTTGGATTAATGGTAAAGTTTCTGCTGTACAGTGTTCTTTAAATCTACAGTAACTGATTTTTTCATCTACTTGGTGGTAGCAGAAGTAGTGAACACTATATCTATACAGATGTTTTGTATATTCAGCCAGCTTTAGTCAGCATTCTCTATATCAGACCACTGCTGTGTCCCAGTTACAGTATATAATAAATACTGATGGTAATCAATTTGAAGAATGTAATACGTTTACACTGGAAAAATTACGAAATTACAGAATGACACATATGTAATTGTAAGGGCCAGCAGCCAAACAAAAAACAAGGTACTTGTGAGTGCGGTTTTCATGGACAGTGTTGTCCCATAAATGCAATGCAGTGAGGAAATAGGGGAACTATTAAAAGCTGAGAAAAAGGGAAATAATACCTCTTTTCCACAACAACCTATAATGTTGTGAGGCTTTGGTACCAAATCCTTTCTTGTGTTAACTGCTGTGTTTTACAAACCAGGAAATTTCAGACAACATTTCTATCAAGTCAAGTCAAATGTATTTATATAACACATTTCATACAATGTAAGCTCAATGTGCTTCACACACAAGAAATATGAACAAAAGAAAACAAGACATGAATACATATTTAAATACATATTAAAGGAAAAACAAATTCTTCCATATATCCATCCCCTGCCCACCCACCAACATAAACGCACCCACCCCATGTACCCAAAGAGAGGCAGAAACCTTGGACAGAACCAGACTCAATGGTGGGCGGCCATCCGCCGCTGCTGTGTTAGGTTTTGAGAGAGAGAGAGAAAGAGAGAGAGGTTTTGGGAAAGGGGGGGTGGGAGAGAGGTGGCACAATGCAAATATAGTAGTAATGTAATTGTAGGGTTAATATTAATAAATTAATAATAATAGGAATGACAGCTATAGGAAAAATAATGTCAGTATTAGTAATAAAGCCAATAACAACAACTGTAGTAGCAGTTGTCGAGCAGGAACACGGGGGCAGCAGGTGTCCCATAACCACAGATCCAGACTCTGCAGCTCCGGAGGCAGAAATACCTGCTGAAAGCGACAGAAGGAGAGAGGAGAGAAACAAGAAAGCACAAAACTATGGGAGAGAGAAGATGTCGAGTTAGTAACATGCATTAATGGGATAAGAATGCATACAGATGGAGAGGGAGAGAAGGAGAGAGGAAAGAGGTGCATCATGGGAAGTCTGCCGGTAGTCTAGGCCTATAGCAGCATAAGGAATGCTGCTATATACTGTATATATACACCCTGCTGCCACTGTATACTGGCTCATTAACAGAGAATATGATAACGTGATGTGATGTGCAGTATAACTGTGTCTGGTTGTTAAGATGTGTATGTCAGAGCTGAAATGGAAAAAAAGCTCAAATAGGATCTGTGCTTTTACTTCTCAGAGATCTGCTTATAGCAACTTAACATGATACAGCAGTTAAGCAATGCCCCCAACCTATCCCCTCCCAACACACACATATGCTGTACTGTATATGACATGTTCCACATGGATTTGTACACACACCTACAGTATACACATCCATATGTATCCATATAAGTGCACAGGACAGTAAATACTCACACACAATGAACATCAAACACACTCCGAAGTTCTACAAATGTTCTCATAGATGTTTCCTTTGTGTTTGAAAATACTGAACTGAGCTAATGATGAGCAAGAAGACGTGAACAGATTCTAGTACTGCTCTGCACAAAACATGGGACTGATGTTAAACGTAATAGCCATCTGAAATACAAGACAGAGCTGATGAAAGTAGAACAAGGAAACATTGCATTGCCTGCATATTTGAAATGGGTGCAACAGAGACAGCTGTTCTGTGCATGTGTAATAGCATTATTTAAAGAACACCTTAACACTATTAATACTGTGCTGCACTGACCCAACAAAGTAGCACAGAGGACATGTAGGCTCCGTTTCATTACAAGGGCAGAAGCAGATGATAACTTTTTTTTTTTTACATTTTACAGGACGGAATATTAATTGTGACAGTTGCATAATCAGTTGTTGAATGTGACATGCATACTCCACAGAAAAAAGTCTGACTCCTCAGGCTCACTCTTACTCCTTTTACACTGATTCTGTCCTCTGTGGCTGTATGTTAAGACTGGCTTCTGTCAATTAAAACCCAGTTTAACCAATAGCTAAACAAGATGCACTTAACACTTAAACTGAAATGGAGGAGTAAAAATCTTGCTGTTACATACAGTGATTGTTTAAAAAAAAGTGTCAGTTTGCTAAATCCCTCCCCCAGTAGCAGTAAATTTACACAATCATGTTGTGTTATCACTGACAGCTGTAGAGTCGCCTGACTGTAATTTGACTTATAAAATGCGCCGCCTTGCATTGTGGGATTGTTAGCAGAAAGTATTGTACATGCCATCGACACAATTTTTGAGGGCACTAGAGCTTAGATTTGGATGCAGGATTAGACTGTTATTGACAGCCCAAACTATAAACTCTGAAGCTGAACTGCTACACCATCAGTCTAATGTAGAGTATCAATTTGTTGCCTTGTTGAATTGAATTGACAGTTGCCCTGATTTTCCTTTAGCATAATCAAATCTCTTATGTCCCACTAGACTATTGGGTGCTACTTTGCGCCTCTCTGCTATGCCTCTGATCTGACATCCTCTGGAGAGCCAAGACACAGAATGCACACTCACATTCAGGACATAACAGAGTCAAATAGCAGAGATAGCAGTGCAGTTTGACTAGCCCTGGAGACATTAGCTCTGGTGTGCAGGCAACCTTTCTATTACAAAACAGACAAAAGCTGCTTTCCATAACTCACATCACTCACAGCAAAAGTTTGGCTACTTATTTAAATGAAGATGATGATTGTAAGGATGAAGATGACTTTGAGATTACCACTGTCAGGTTAAAAGGTTTGTAACTCCAAACTGTAAGCAATTAAGAACCTAAGATTAATATTATTTTAAGGTATTTTTTATTTTACATAAAAATGAAAACACAATGAAAGCTAAAAGGTAAAAAAAGGCACCATATGATCCTTCAACTGCAACTAAATGCTCATGCTGAAGTGGCCCTGGTGTGTATAAGCACACAGTGACTCATGCCAACCTCACAGAGGCTGCCAAATTAACTGCAGCTCTCTCTCTCTCACTATATAAAAATACATATAACTAACTAGGGCTGGGTATTGGTACTCGATATACCTTGAAGGTATCGACCAAAATAACCCAGTACCAAGTAGTATCAAAACGTCTCCAGTCAATTCATACTTGCATTCGATCTTTTTGTATCCAGATCTAGAAAAAAATTACTATTTGTATGGTTTTGCTTGCAGCCAATCACCGCAAACGTCCTTCGATTTAATGCGACGTGTGATTTGACGGAGTTGGCAGTTCAGCCTGGTGGTCCTCTAGCAGCCACTTCGGAGCCCGCAGTGTGTGGCAGCCGCCCTGCGGACACCCAGCCTGTCAGCTCTGCCTAGCCCAGAGACACTCCGGCAGAGAAGCGAGCTTCTTGAGGAGAAGTGGCCGTGAGAGGAGCAGCAGGCAGGCCGGGCAGGAGGGACTGCGACAGCCGAAGAGATCGGTGTGTTTACCGGGGAAACTTCAGCTCACAATCCGCTGTATCAGCTGCACCGCTGGCTTTGTTTGTTTTTTTGCGGTTGGTTTGTAAAACAGACACAACCACAGTTACACATAGCCTAATACAACCTCTATGTTTGACTCAGACTGTTAACTCAGTCTTTCAGAATGACCGTTTCCCAGTACTCAACACTCTGATAAACAAGGCTGGTCTGTTGTGCTGGTTCTCTACACTTATCTCGTGTGCACAAATTAAACACTTTCAAAATGTATTTGTGAAAAAATCATTTAGATGTGGAGGAGTGGAGGCATTTTATGCAACTGAATGCTTCTATTTACATGATGGGCATCGAATGAAGTACTCTATTGGTATCACTTTAAGGGTACTGGTTTTAGGTCATTTATTAAACGATACCCAGCCCTATAACTAACCCACATAGACACATACACACTCTCAGTCAGTGCCTACCTGTGCAGAAGGCTGGGTAGCTGCCCTCCAGCTCTCTTAGAGTTCCATTCCAGGTAAAATTCTTGCGCCCATAACCAAACATTATGGCTGTTTACACTTGTTTCTCTGCAGGTATGTGTGTACACCCTGTCTGTCTGGTTATCTGTTTGTCTATCTGATCCGGCCGGTTTAGGATTGATAGGATGGATAGGCAGGCAAAAAAAGAAAAAGAGAGATTCCCTCCCCGCCTTCCGTGTCTTATCCTCTCACTGGGAGCAAGTGCGCAAGCAGCACTTCTAAGCACCTGGCTGGGCTTTAAAAATGCCCTTGTGCCTTTTGCCTGCCTATTGGTCAGATGCCCGAATGTCAAACAGCTCTGCAGTGTGTGTGTGGGGGTAGGTATGATGAACGCTGTGTGTGCATGTAAATCAGCCCTGTCAACACTTTGAATCAGAGGCTCCACTGTTTCCTACTGACAACCTGCTGTGGAAGACATCAAGCTGAAACCAGTGTGCATTTGTGGTGTTCATTTGTCTTTGAGGGATTCCAGGGGTCTAATGTTGCAGACCCTATGCCTCACTCGCTGCCCTGTGGTGCTACATAAATAATCGGAAATTCAGAATTGTTTGTTTTGTTTGTTTTTGTTTCTGTGTCATGCCAAACATCTGGCCTGTCCCACATGGGATTACAAGACGCAGCTGTTTTACAAAACATACATCTCCTGGTAAAACATATACAAAAGAGCGAAAAACAAATTCCACATTATAAAGTACTTCTATATTCTTTCAAATAACAGTTGAAAAAACTAATCTCAAATGCACTGTACACTGAAAAGAACTGCTACATTCCTACAGTTGATCCTGAGAAAGAGCTTTTTTCTCATCTCCCAGGCTTTCTCAGTGGAACTAGCTCATCGCATCATCCATGTTTACAAAATCAATATCTGTTTTTATCTTATCTAAAGTGTCCAGAGTTCCCAGTAACAAGGGCAATAGAAAACAAGATGGAACTCATTTTCTATACCAGTCAAACAGCACATTGAACAAATCCGCCTTTCTTCTCCCAGACTGACAAATTGTCCAGTTTCAACAGTAAGTGGATACCAAGTAAAATACCAGATCTCAGCAACCCATATGTCAGTATGTATGCTTTCTTCTATAAAGTAACCGATTCCATAACTGAGCTATACATATCTTCCAGCGAACCTCACGTGGTTCCAAACCCATGTCCCCCACTATAGCTAATTTTAGTACATATATGTGCACACCCAGAAAATATCATATAGCACTCTATATCATATCATATCATAATACACAAGTATTTCTATGGCTCCAAACCCCAGCAGAGTAATCAAACAAAGGAAACACACAAGCTTGAAAAAGTTTTGAGTTTGAAAACTCATATCCTTCAGGTTTTCACTTTTACCAGTGATTCCTCCCAGAGCTCTAACTGCTGATTCAGCAAGAACATCAACACCTCTTCAGTGATGTTGATAGGTTTTCAATGTAGTGAGTCCCTGGGTCCCCAATAAAATTTGTGGGGGTTTTTTTTGACAAATTGTAGTGTTAAACTTGTGTTTGTTATATGGTTATAATTATGGTTATCCATGTATGTTGAAAATGTATCTGAAAATTAAACCATAAATACACTGCAGACACAGCAGCTGACAGAAAGAGGAGGTCATATTATACAGAGAAATATTAGCTTTTTCTGGGTGAATAAATGTTAAAAAGGGAAGCTAAAGGGCAAATAGAATGCTAAGTTTCTTCAGGAGTCATAACACCATCAAGCACATCATGTTTAATCAGAAAAGTATTTTAAAAACACACACACAAAGGGCAACCATTTGCTGTATACTGCCGTAAATAAGTAATGGGAAGCTCCCTGCGCACTCCAGGGAAAATATTACGCCAAACTCCCTTTAAGAAATATGACATATTAACAATTCCTTATATGTCTCCAAAAAAACATAACGACTGTGGCTTAGTGGTAGAGCGGGTTGTCCACCAATCTGAAGGACAGTGGTTCAATCCCTGTTTATGTCAGCCCACATGTCAAAGTGTCCTTGGGCAAGACACTGAATCCCTAAATGCTCCTGAGGGCTGTGCCTTCGGTGTGTGAATGATTATTTAGTTTCTTTGGACTGACAAGCAGTTAGCATCTGCCATCAGTGTCTGAATGTGTGTGAATGGGGTTAATGTGATATGTAATGTGTGAAGCGCATTACATATCATACTGAGTGGCTCCAAGGACTACAGACCGGTGGCACTGACCTCCCACATAATGAAGACCCCGGAGAGACTGGTGCTGGAACAGCTGCGGCCCATGGCCAGACCCCTCCTGGACCCCCTTCAGTTCACCTACCAGCCCCGGCTGGGAGTTGAGGATGCCATCATCTTCCTGCTGAACCACATCTACACCCACTTGGACAAGCTGGCAAGCACGGTGAGGATCATGTTTTTTGACTTCTCCAGTGCTTTCAACACCATCCAGCCAGCCCTGCTGGGTGAGAAGCTGGCAGCGATGCAGGTGGATGCCCCCCTCGTGTCCTGGATTGTTGACTACCTGACTGGCAGACCACAGCATGTGCGTATGCAGCACTGTGTGTCGGACAGCGTGGTCAGCAACACTGGGGCCCCTCAGGGGACTGTCCTCTCTCCCTTCCTCTTCACCATCTACACCACAGACTTCAGCTACCACACAGAGTCCTGCCACCTTCAGAAGTTTTCTGATGACTCTGCTGTGGTGGGATGTATCAGCGGTCGTGATGAGACTGAGTACAGGGCTGTGGTGGGGAACTTTGTCTCAGGGTGTGAGCAGAACCATCTGCAGCTCAATGCGACAAAGTCTAAGGAGCTGGTTGTAGACCTACGAAGGGCCAAGGCACCAGTGACCCCAGTTTCCATCCAGGGGGTCAGTGTGGATATTGTAGAGGATTACAAGTACCTGGGAGTACACATGGACAATAAACTGGACTGGGCTAAGAACACTCAAGCTCTTTACAGGAAGGGCCAGAGCCACCTCTATTTACTGAGGAGGCTGAGGTCCTTCAACATCTGCCGGACAATGCTGAAGATGTTCTATGAGTCTGTGGTGGCCAGTGCTATCCTGTATGCTGTTGCATGCTGGGGCAGCAGGTTGAGGGTAGCGACGCTAACAGACTCAACAAACTGATCCCTAAGGCCTGTGACATTGCGGGGGTGGAGCTGGACTCTCTGTCGGTGGTGTCAGAGAGGAGGATGCTGGCCAAACTACATGCCATCTTGGACAGTGTCTCCCACCCACTCCATGACGTGCTGGTCAAGCAAAGGAGTACCTTCAGCGAAAGACTCATCCCTCCAAAATGCACCACAGAGCGCCACAGGAAGTCATTCCTGCCTGTGGCCATCAAACTCTTTAACTCCTCCCTCTAACATCACTGTAATACTTGAAATATTGTGCAATATTCTCTGTTTAATACTCCTGTGCAATATACTCTGTTTTCAGTTTAATATTCCATATTTATTGATATTTATTCATACTTCTATTACTGCTGTGCAATATCCACCATCTAATAATCTGGTTAATCTGCTACACTTAACTTGACAGTACTCGTTATTGCACTATTACTTATTACTTATATTATTACATTGTATTATTATACCGTACATACTTATCAACCTGGAAATCCACTTTTGTACTTACACTTATTTTAGCTTTTATACTTATATCCACTTTGTACTTAATTTATCTGACATGTATTATAGTGTATTATATTTTGATTTGCTTAGTACTTTTCAATTCAATTAAATTTTATTTATATAGCGCCAATTCATAACAGAAGTTATTTCATTGCGCTTTTCCTATAGAGCAGGTCTAGACTGTACTCTTTATAATATTAATTACAGAGACCCAACAAATCCCACCATGAGCAAGCATTTGGCGACAGTGGCAAGGAAAAACTTCCTTTAAGAGGGCAGAAACCTTGGACAGAGCCAGACTTAATGGTGGGCGGCCATCCGCCGCTGCCGTGTGAGAGAGTAAGAGAGGGTCTTGAGAGAGAGAGAGAGAGAGAGAGAGAGAGAGAGAGAGTACTTCTATTCTCAAGTATGCACTAAAGTGATAGTGAGCAGCTGTAACGAAAGAGTTTCCCCTCGGGGATCAATAAAGTATTTCTGATTCTGATTCTGATTATTAAAATTTTACTGAATTGAACTGAATGATTCAATCGCACTGATCTGAATCTGGATAGAATAAGAAGACACATGCTGCATGCATATTTTCGGCCAGTCTGCCTACAAGTATTTTTGCAACAGAAATATAATCGTTAAGATTGTGATGAAGCTTGTTTTACAGCACAGTTGACAGGGTAAATGCACTTCTCGTTGTAGCTGGACTTCCTTTCATTTCTGACATGGTGATGGCCATTTAATCCATAACATTATAACCAATGCACAGCAGGATGCATGTATATTGTTGGCCCACAAGTTATTTTTGTTTGCAATAGAAGTATAATAAGATTGTGATGATAGCCAGTTCATTTTACAAGTGTGTGCACAGTTAACAGGCATAGGCTAAATGCATTGCACCTCTCATTGCGGCTGCACTTTGGATAGCCTATTATTAATTTAATTTCTGACATTGTGATAGCTAGTTCAACCAAAACATTATTACCAATGCACAGTTGTCTAATTATGCATATGGAATAAATTCACTTTATGTTGTTGTCATATTTTGGATGTATTATGTTGTTATTAATTGTGGCTGCATTGGTACAAGGGACAGGAACCAGGATGGATGTCTTCCAAAGCACAGGGACCCTCTCTTGTCTCTGGTGACCCAGGGTTTGTTGTTGGGAAAACGACGTACAGTCTCTGTTGGAACAACATTATCCGCACAGAAGTTGATGTACCCTGTTATACAACCTATGAGTTCATCAGTGTCCTCTCCATGTGAATTACAGAGCACAGTCTGTAGTTTCAAAGCAGCCCTGCAGAGTCTCATTGGTCTCCTGTGACCATCTCCTCACAGTCCTAGGAGTCACAGGCTGCCGCCAGACTGAGGGCTTATACAGAGACAAAAGGTGGATCAGGTTGTGATCTGATCTTCCGAGGGGAGGGAGGGCTATGGAGCTGTGTGTCTCCTTAACATTAGCATACAGCAGGGCCAGTGTCTTATTTCCCCTGGTTGGACAGTCCACAAACTGCTTGAAAATAGGCAGAGTCGCAGAGTGACATGGCTGAAGTCCCCGGATATTGCAATAAAGGCATTCATGCGCTGCGTTTGTAGTCTCGCGATGACTGAGTGTAGGACATCAATCTCGAGCAACATGTTGACCGAGGGAGGAACGTAAATAACCAGTTCGATGGCATGGGAAAACTCTCTTGGGAAATAATATGGACATAGTGCTCACAGCAAGCAGTTCAATGTCTGGACTACACACACGTTCTTTAACCGTAATATGAACAGTATTGCAATATTTGTTGTTAACGAGAATAGAAATTAGTTGTGTGTCTCCCCCCCTTTTCTCTTTCCACTCTCCCTGCAATTCCTGTCCGCCCATACAGTCTAGAAGCCATCTCCAGACACATTGGAGTCAGGGATGTCTTTGTGTAGCCACGTCTCCCTGAAACACAACACATAACGTGCGTCGGCGTTGTATTTGTCTGTCAAGAGCTTTGTCTTCAATTGTCATTTTATCCAGTTTTTAAGGTACATTTTTATGTTACTTTTAGATCCTTGTTATTTTACCTGTATGTTTTAACAGGGTAAAATATCTTAACCACCGAACGTTTGGATCGAAAGTTTTAGTAGTCTTAATTTGGCCTTGATGTCTAACGTTAGCTTAGCCAGGTTTTGTTTTTAGCCTGGAGGCATCTCTAAGCACAACATAGAAGCAGCTGTTGGACAGGTAAGAGATGATCCAATCCAGAGTTACATCACTGATGCCAACATTTAAACATTAAATATCAGGCATATAAACAGCATTTAACAGAAAAACAACATACAACAAGAAACACCTGGAGAGGGGCAGGGCTGGGTCCTTGTGCTGCATAAAGGTCAGTAATGCTGTTTTTAGAAGTGAGGATTTTGGCGCCTTAAAATTGACTTTCAAATGCCACACATCCATGCCTAGAAACAAGTTCCCTAGTAGCACGAATAAATGAGTAAGTCCCAAACTAGCCCTGAAAAGAACAAATCTCTGGCATGGCCTATGAGAAAGCCAGTTGCAGAGTCAGGAGGTTTGGTCTGGTTGTTCTAAAAGAAAAGTTTGTCAAGGCATGTGTGTGTGACAGGGCTGCCATGTAACTCACAAGACTAGAGTGTACTGTTGAGACCATGTTGGCTAGTGTGGAGCATTTAGGGATGGTATTACCCAGGCACAGAAATCATATATGAAGATAGACCAAGAGAACGTAGTTGAGATTTACAGTGGTTAAAGGGGCACCAAACTGTGTAGGTGCAATCTGTTAGTTATGGCTATCAGAATGATAAAAGATAATCATAAATAATACTTTAATTAATAAAGTCCTCGGGGGCACCACTCTTCTTAAGAAGATATATACTAAACTATCAATTTGGAACTCATTAATAATTAAATGAATAACTATAACCACAATTACTATTAATAGCTAGTAAGTTGAAGGAGTTGGTTCAAGTTGATTTGGAGTTCAACATAGAAGAGGTTGGCAAATTATTCACAAGATAAACAAAGCAAAAACACACAATGTGAAGTCTAACTCTAAATGCACTAAGCTAAAGAACAAAAGGGTGTGTGTGTGTGTGTGTGTGTGTGTGTGTGTGTGTGTGTGTGTGTGTGTGTGTGTGTGTGTGATCCAAAATGGTTGCTTGGGTCCAAAATGGCAAAATGGCAGCTGAGCAGTGACCACATGGTTAAACAAAGAAAGGAAATTCAAAATGGCAGCTAGGCCATGTTTGAAAAGAGTGTGGCTCTGTCAAATCAAAGTGGATGTGTGAACTGTGTAGGATAAACGGTGCCAGGTTAGAAAGAGAATAGTTAGTTGCATGCAAGACCCTGTGTCTGTGTGAACATCACTAACATCAACTTAGCACAGTAACAGTGAAAACACATCACAACAATAAAACTCAAATCAATACAGATACAGTTACAAAAGTAACACAGTCCTGTTCATAGCCAAGTACACTGTTAGCTATGTGAAGCTCTATAATGCCCAGTTATTGGTTCAGTGGTTATGTTACCAGTGCGTAAAGGAAGAAAGGTTGCTTTGAAGTTGCTGTTATTATCTGGCAGTTCTGTTGGATTAGCCAGGTAGGGAAGAATGTTGGTTCCGATTGAAGAAAGTCCTTGCTGTGCAGTCCGCTTGTGCAGATGGAGGAACCGGTCGCTCTGTTTGTTGTTCTCCGTACAGTTACTTCTGAAAGTTAGCTGTCAGACTTTGTGTAGTAGCCGTGGGCACTAACTATTGTTGCAGAAATCTTACACAGGCCCTCGCGTCGCTGCTGAAAGAGAGAGAGTTCAGTTCTGTTGTGTGCCTGTTCCAAGCAGCCGTCTGTTGCTGTAGAAGAGTTTCTGGAGAAGAGAGAAAGAACAATGGCCACTGACCCTTTTATTGACCTGGTGACATCACGGGTCACAGGTCAGACTGACCAATGGTAGCTGGAAGCTGGGTCCATGGGGGGACGATTGTGGGAGGCTGAGTTCATTGGCTCCCCTTTGTTTACAGAACACAGGAGCATGCAGTCTCCTAACAAAAGTTCAGTTAAAGTCCCACAAATAAATGTTTAATAATTCAAAATGGTGGAGTGCCAGTTGTCCCAACAACGTGGATTTATGCATTTTACAGAAATAATGTACTTATGAGACTTTTATCTTTTTGTAATATTAGTGTGCAGTATGCTCTCTTTTTGTTGTGGACTTTTCCCTGGCTAGGCACAGAGAAGCATTTATGAAGAGAAACCCTATGCTTTGCTTCTCTACAGGTGCAGGAAGGTTATGCTGTTGCCATGCCAAGTGCATTGCAATAAAGTGCTGAAAGGCTGTCCTAGGAACAGTGGCCCTTGTCCACTATATAACACAACTCTGCTGCCACACCAGTGCTCTGACTCAGATTAAACTGGAAGGACTAAGTTACATTCCATTATCACTGATTGGCCCAACTGATAACAGCATTTACAAAAATCTCCATGTGGGTCATTGAACTGTTTATGTCTGCTGCCTTTCTGTCTAAGCAGACAGCAATGTATTGTAATGTACATATATGAACAGAGGAAGAGGTGCTGGAGGAGGGACCATCGTGGGAGGACAAACCCCTACACGGGATGTACCACCGGAACATAACTGAAGTGGCTGATATCAAGAAATGGCTAGAGCGGGCCAGACTGAAGAACAGCACAGAGACACTCATCATGGCTGCACAGGAGGAGGCCCTGAGCACCAGAGCAATAGAGGCCCAGATCTACCACACCAGACAAGACCCAAGGTGTAGGCTGTGCAAAGAGGCCCCTGAGACAATCCAGCACATAACTGCAGGGTGTAAGATGCTGGCAGGAAAAGCATACATAGAGCGCCATAACCAAGTGGCTGGCATAGTGTACAGGAACATCTGCACGGAGTATGGACTGGAAACCCCGAGGTCAAAGTAGGAAACACCTCCAAAGGTGGTAGAGAATGACCGAGCCAAGATCCTGTGGGACTTCCAGATTCAGACAGACAGAATGATAATGGCCAACCAACCAGACATTGTGGTGGTGGACAAACAGCAGAGGAAAGCCGTTGTGGTTGACGTGGCAATACCAAGTGATTACCAAGTACTTTCCTTCTCTTTGTCACCATTCGACTACACTTCTCAAGCCCGAATGACATCCCAATGTCAGAGCTGTAGATCCTGGTGGTGTGGATCTGTGAGTCGATGTCCCGCTCGCTCTTAGTGTATAGTTTGATGTCATCCATGTAGAGGAGGTGACTGATGGTGACCCCGTTCCAAAGTCGGTATCCAAAACAGCAGTGGGGCATCTCCTTGGTATATGCTACATTTGATGGTACCTGCCGCAGACCTTGTTTGGCATCTCATGTCTTTCATTGTCACTCATCATTGCATGAGGTAGGCAGTAGCGTGCAGGACTTAAGGACCCATACTGAAAGATGGTCATTGCTCAATGTGTCCCGAGGGGGTCCCCCGTGTGAAAGTCCTGTGACTTACCAGTTGAGTTGAGCTATCCAGCCGCGTATATATATATATATATATAAAAAACTTTGTCCTTCACCCTCCGCGGGTGGTCTCATCCTTCGAGCTCGGGTCCTCTACCAGAGGCCTGGGAGCTTGAGGGTTCTGCGCAGTATCTTCGCTGTTCCCAGTACTGCACTCTTCTGGACCGAGATGTCTGGTGTTCTTCCAGGGATCTGCTGTAGCCACTCCTCCAGTTTGGGGGTCACTGTATGAGAAACAGAAACCAAATGTGCAATTTCCTTCAGCAACAACTATGTATGCAGATACATAGATCTAATAGAGCAGTAGCTTCTGTAGTAAGTCACTCTTTTGTGCAGTTTATTATACATCTGCATGAATAATGTTATTTTACAGTACTGCACCATGGGGCCGCACTGAAGCCCAACATGTCAGGGGGCAGTAACAATATATATATATATATATATATACACACACACACACAATTGACTGTGACAGTTTAGCTGGTGGTCAAATTAACGGGTGATATGTGTCGTAGGCGTGGCTTTAGGATCCCTTGTCTACTAACCAGGAAATTTGTTCTGATTACTTTGTTTATGTACGTAATGTATATTTATGTAGATACAGTATATCCTTTTGAAAGCAGCTTGTACATCATTGTGCACATTGATTCACAGGCTTTTCCAACCTGCAACTTAGTTTAAAACAAGGATGACAGGGAATGACAATGTAGGTGAGTGTGTCGATGCCTGTTCAAAACTCTGTAAACATCAATAAATAGTCTAAATGTTCATGTTGGCAGTCTTATATTTGTGTCATGATCGTTTTTAATGTGTTTGTACCTACATACAGCCTATAAGTGAAACAGTCTGTTCTATTTGTTGATGTCCAGCTGGAACTCTGTAGAGATCGCTGTTAGCTGTGGCAGAGTGTGGTGCGCCCAGATTAACTTGTGACACATTTTACCATCGATCATGTTTTATATTCCACACCCTCTGTAATCGTTTACAAAGTTGTCTCGTTGTCAGTCTTATATTTCAGAATCAGAATCAGAAACTCTTTCGTTCAATAAAGTATTTCTGATTCTGATTCTGATTCTCTATACACTCCAGACTGTATGTTTCACTTACAGGCTGTATGAAAGTTTAAACTGATGTTTCCTACGGTAGCATTAATGTTATACATGCATAGGCTACATGGTTTAAGCAAATTTGCCAGTGTTATAAGAATTAATATTTTTACCGATTCAGTTTATTATTTCGAGCAATTACTATGTAGACTATATCTTGTATTGCTTAATGGTCTAATGGTGCCTATTGTAGTCTTAAATTTAAATAATTAATCATTATGATTATTGATGACCATTAAGCTGTTTTGGCGCCCCCTCCAGTGTTGAAAACTGGCACTTGGTGCCCTATGCACAGTGCGTGATGTGCGTGTACGTAGTGGCGGCGGTGTTCTCTTGCTACAGTTTCTGAGTAGCTTCCCCAACACCGGCAATGAACACTATAGACTGATTAGACCAGAATCAATTGATAGTGAATTAAGTGACTGAACATAGAATATACTAACTCCAAAAAGTGGATTTAGTGTTAAGTGAATCTGGAAGCTACTGGCATACAACAACTTTATAACCTTTTTTCACAAACATGCCTGAAGCAATGCATTTTTAATAGCAAAAGACGTGTATGAAATATGTTTTTTATCTTCCCATTTTGCTCTTGCTAACTTTGTTTTTACATAGTAATAGACATTAAAGCCCTGACAGTTATATTTGTGATATTCTGATTGACTTTAATTTTCAGTAATAAATTACTACTTATCGCCCTGCGACGAGTTGGCCACTGTCCAGGGTGTGCCCTGCCTAAGGCCCAAAGTCACTGGGATAGGCTCCAGTCACCCGCGACCCCCTAACGGGGACCAAGCGGTAGAAAATGGATGGATGGAATTACTACTTATTACATTTCATTTTGTTATCATTTTATCTCTCGCTCCCAAACATGACATGTAGTACAATCACACAAGGTACAGAGACGATTCATCGGGCCTCCTCAAGTTGTAGTAGGTTACCATATTAACATTTGTGATACATTGTCACAAGGCAGAGGAATATGCAGAACACAACCTAAATAAAAACTAAAAAGACTGCAAATAAAATACACATGCTTGTAGAGATCACACCAAATACACCCCAAACCCCGTCCCCATCTCACACACCCTCGTCTCCATGAAGACCTCATAATTTCAGAAATCTGTGTTTTTGGTTTGTCATCCAGGAGTCTTACATTAGAGCTTCAGTGATTCATTTTGAAATCTGAGTTGAAGAGTAAGAGATGAAAGCAGTTGAACTGAACACTTACGTACGTGTAAGAACTGAAAGAAGCAAAATTGTAAATTGCAGAATAACAGATGAAAGCAGTTGGACTGTCAGTTTAAGAGTAAGATGTGAAAGCATTTGAAATATCAGTGGACGGGTAACAGTCAAAAGCAGTTTCTGTGTCAGTAAACCATAAGTAGTTCCAAGTGCTTGATGCCCAGGGTGGAGAGCTGGATTCAGTGTTACACATGTTCTGAATGTTTACTCTGAAACTGTTGTAGTTAGTGTCAAGCCGGGGAACCAAGTAGGCAGGAGTCGGACCCAAACGCAGACGATCAGGCAGAGTAGGTGCAACATAAATCATCTATTGAATGAAGGCATGTTTACTACAAATGTGTGTTTTCTGTATTAATGTCATGCAAGGATTATGCCCACTTTATAGATTGCAGGAATGCTCTTGCCAATACAATATCAAAGGGTTGTCATGTTGTCCTCATAAAACAAATAATAGTTTTATATACAGTAGTTATATATATAGTTAAACTATATAGCGGCTTTCATCAGGTCTGACAGCAGACCAGGATGAAGTGACTGAGGGGGCTGTTAAAAACTGCGAGGGGGCAATTTTAAAAAATAAAATGTATTGATTTAACCATGGGGGTGCACGGTGGCAGAGCGGCTAAAGCTCCTGCCTCCCAATAAGGAGATCGTGGGTTCGTGGGATCGATTCCCGGACCAGACCAACATCACACAATCTCTCTGGGTGGAGTCTGCATGTCCTCCCCGTGTTACCGTGGGTTCTCTCCGGGTTCTCCGGCTTCCTCCCACCAAGACATGCATGTGTAGGTTAATTGATAACTCTAAATTGCCCGTATTGAATGAATGTGAGAGTGGATGGTTGTCTGTCCTTGTCTGTGTCTGTGTTAGCCCTGCGACGAGTTGGCCACTGTCCAGGGTGTACCCTGCCTAAGGCCCAAAGTCACTGGGATAGGCTCCAGTCACCCGCGACCCCTAACGGGACCAAGCGGTAGAAAATGGATGGATGGATGGATTTAACCATGCAATAGCCTCAGAAAGACAAAATAACAACAACGTAAAGCTACTGTTTCAAAATCAAAGAATACATTTATCAATCAGAGCACTCACATAAGAACGTAGCAGTAGCAGAGTGTTAAATAGTCTTTGAATTTATGAACGATTCTCTGTCAGAAATCCGCATGGGGAGGCGCATAGAAACAGCTGTTTGCGGCTTGCAGCTCTCTCTCTCTTGTTGACTGTCCTTTCACTTCCCTGTCGTTTCCCCTCTGTCTGTGGATTGCTAGCCCCCCTGGTGAAGGTGGACGGAGCTAGCAGCATGTAGATGACGGAATGCCTGGGATAGCATGCCAGCTTAGAGAGCTGACAGAGGACCACTGGATGGGGATTTTTCACACCATTACTTTATTCTAGTACTTTGCACTGACCATACAATACCAGGTCTCCGCAGCACTACATTCACTAGTTGTACATAAGTAGTGGAACATAGTCATACCCTGCACCAACTCATTACAGAGGAGAGCACACAGCTCTCAGCTCTAAGTCCATTAAATCAAAACAGAGGCACAATGTGATATTATAACAGCATCCCGGTACAATCTCTGCCCGTTACAACTCTCTCCCTGGTCTGCGCCTTGATGTTATCGTTGGCACGTATACTCATGCAGGCAGGCCCATTTAGGTAGCTTCAATTCAGGGCTCCAAATGGCAACACTCAAAAGCGTCATATCTGCATCACAATGCCTCCCTGATCTCTCTCCATCAACACTGTGTCTTTTGTGTGTCTTTCTATTCTCAACACAATAAATAGTCCAAATAGGGATAACAGCGCACTTTCAGACAGTCTCTCCTCAAGGGTATTCATGGTGTTGCACTTGCTTGTTCACATGAAAAGTGAGAGCAAAGTAAAGTAGTTATGTGCCTTCTTTTACACCTCCACTCACCTGGCCAATCACTGTGCACTTTGTGCAACTGCAAAGCAACTCTTTGCTGGATTTAACATTTCCACTTTAGCAATGTATTCACTTTTCAAAGTACGATATGTTGCACGTCAGTCATTGAGTCAATCAAATATTACAATGCTCTATCAAACTGAAGTGTTACTCTAACCTTACTCTGCTTAAAAGACACACAATCCTGCACACAAACACACCACATGTTCCTGTCTCTTCCATGGAAAACAGGCCTCAAAGCCAGAACAGATAGCAACAACACATAGACATAAACTTCCAACAGTGTAAACACATACCAGCTCCAGCTGTGAGGGTTTAAACACTGGGCTTTCATCCAGGGGTAGTGTAGCCCAGCAGGGAGTGGTAGTGCTTGACAGAAAAATCTACACTTCCTTGTCTAATGATGAAGAATTGTTTTTTGTTATTTCTTGATTTGCTAGACATGACAACCTTATATTGGAAAAGCATTTCACTATTTTAATTTGGAAGAAAATCCTTTTCTTTGAAAGTTTACTGTTCCTAATACTGGGGCCTAAAACATGAACATAAGCACTCAAAGTTAGAAAGCTGAGATTATTACCAATACGTCTTGTGTGATTATATCATTACCGCTGATCTCGGTTCTAATTAGTTACTTACTACCTACCTGTATGTGTTTTCAAAATGTGCCTTCATAGTTTACACAAGCCACAAAATTTTGCCAGAGACCTGTCCATGCTGTCTATATAAGTTGCAGATTCCCAGAAGACCAATTTAAATTCTGCACAGTACTGTTCTGTATATCTGAATCTTAGTTATCTAAAAATCCACCGACAACAGTCAATACTGCTACCTTCACTCCACCATGCATGTTCGGCTACAGACACACAGCCCTGGTTCACCCTCGATTGTCGTTCCCGACTGTCTTCGAAGTTGGTGCACATACCATTTTATCTGACCCACTTGAAAAGGATCCAATTTCCAATTCAAGTGATGAAGCGGGGGTATTTTCACTCAGGACTGAGTTACACCAAAGGCTATTTCAAGCAGTATCAACCGTGTCCTCCTGGCAATGGACTGTGCAAATGAAAGAGGGCAAGAAGAACACTGAAGTTTAATGAGTGAAGGAGAACTATAAATTCATTTTGCCTTTCCAATGTTCTGCTTAATCTATCAGTCATATGCTTATGTAACTAAACATGCTTGTTAATATGTCATGATCAAGAATGCTTGGAATGGAAATAAAGGAAAAGGTCACCTGACATATAAATGAATATCTTCATTTCCACATCTTATATTCTTATTGTTCATTGACACATTTAACTCTCACTAAGCATCCTGACAGTAAACAGCAGTACTAAAGAAAATGTAAAATGAAGAGGTCTCCAGCTTTATTAAAACCTTGAGTGACACATGGTACCTATTTAGTGAGACACATTGTTGCTCAGCCACCATGTTAACCTCAAATGGGTTCACTGGAAGGAATTATTTTTACTACTAGGTAACTTTAGCCTACTGAGAAGTATTAAGAAGTATTATAAATCACCAGGACATTAGATGTTTTATGTTAGTTATTCTAAACACATGGCTCTAGCTTGTGGTATTACGTAAACTGTAAACGACTGAAACGTAATTTTTTAAGACAAAAATCTTTCTGATGTTGAACAGTAAGATATTTTGTTCCTGTGTAGTCTCTCTAGTCCTGTTTTTACCTAGGATGATACTAACCCTGCACTGATAATCTCTGGATTTATCTCCAGATGTACCTGCCATTAATCTTAATTGCAGAAGATTTTCTAGGCCCAGAACTGTACCTGTTGAGTCAAACTGTGAGCTGCAGGCAACATGAGACAGGACCAGAGCGTGGTTCACATACCAAGATGATGTTCTGTTAAGCCTCGGAGATGATGAGCATGTCTCAGTATGACTCTCTCTGCCTCCATCCACTCACCCACTTGTTTGGACTACTGAAAACCCAAACACCACCGGCTACAAATATATCAAAAAGGTAGTGGTCAGTATTGTAACAAACTCAATGGCACCAAAATCCTCTTTTCTGTTGATCCAGGGCACTGCTGCTTGCCTGAATGAGGTAGATGCACTCACAGAGCACACTGGCAATCACACTCCCAAAAGCGTGCATACAGTTAAAACAAGAAATTAAATACAGTTAACATCCAGTGAGGAAAACTGTGTTTTAAGTTGCTTCTTAAAAACACTGATCTGGTCTGAGATAAGAAGGATGAATATAGGGAAGGAGTTATATAATTTTGGTGCAGCTACTGATAAAGTTTAACATTTAGCTTTTTCTTCCAACAATGGGCAAACAGAAGCAGGACAAGACTTCAGGCAAGGGCAAGACCATGCAGTATTTCAACCCATTCAGCTGAGTTATTTTAGTTTTAGTTATTTGGCTTAAGGAAGGACCCCACATGACTGGGGGGCAAAAGATAAGATTGAATTTCTGATGGAGATGAAGTGGCTGTTACAGGATAAGGTAAAGAAAAAGCAGTTTACAGCTGAGCCAGAAATTCAGCCTCTAGATGAGAATGCTTTAGTCTACTGCATCAGATGCTGTACTGAGTTCTAAAAGGAAGAGGATTGCACAATTCCCTGCATCAGCCAACTCGCTATCATTCTGATATTGATATCTGCTTGTGCAATGCTACCTAGGCTCCTGGATGTCAGGGAGGAGAAAACATGTGTCAGGAAAATTCTCTCTGCAGCTCTGTAGTGCCATATGTCAGTGAAGGGCAGGAAATAAACTTGTCTGCTGCAGGTGGCTACACTGATACAGACAATACTGGCTTAACCTATATTCTTCATATATGGAAACAAGCAGAGGTGGAAGATCCTTTACTCAAGTAGAACTGGTGTAAAAATACTCCACTACAAGTAAAAGGGCTACTTGTAGTTGGTGGAGGTGGCGCTATTGTAAACTCATTTCATATACTGTAGGGCTGCCCTCTAAACGAAGCCCCTGAGTCGAATTTGATTTTGTCAGTTGAATCACTGCACTTTTTCTTTAGCTGTGTCATTGTATACAGAGCAACGCAGGGTAATGACCTCCCTACAAAACTAACTGTGATGGAAATGGAAGGCAGCACGACTCGTGTCTGTTGGCTGCTCCGACGCTCTCAGCTTGGGTGCTGAAGCGCCGGTGCTGCGGTTAGCAAAGTCAGCTAAACTACTTTTGAACCAGATGCTGGTGGGAGGGAGGGAGGATTTTATAACTATGAGCATGGCACACGCTTTTTATTTCTTTTTACATGTAGGCTGTTATAGAATGGAGCCACAAGCATATGACAAATTAAAATACCATAAACTATTTTATATACTATTGGGCAGTTTAAACTATAACAGTGCTTCATATTTAATAAGATGATAACATATTTGGTATATCAGATTTTAATCTGTAAAGTCACTAGTGACTATAGCTGTCGGATAAATGTAGAACAGTATAAAGTACAATATTTCCCTCTGAATTGTAGCAGACTAGAAGTATAAAGCATCATAAAATTGAAATACTCAAGTAAAGTACAAGTACATCAAATGTGTTCTTAAGTACAGTACTTAAGTGAATGGACTTTTTTAATTCTAGGCATTAAGCTTTTCCTTTTTTAGAGAGGTTACTGTACATAGGTAAATATTTTTCTATACAAATGTGATTAATCTGATCTACAAAGTATTTTTTACCATTAAAGGTGGGGTATGCAATTCTGGAGAAATCCATACCATGACAAATACCATGATACAGAGCGAACAACGACACAGCAAGTCATGTAACTAACATTAGCTAGGTCGTGGATTAGCAGACTGCCCCTACAGCTGCTGCTGCGACGCTAACAGCCAGAGAGGACGAGACGGTTTCCCAGAGCCAGCACAGCCGCTCCAGACAGCGACGCTCACAACTCTCCTGCTGCTACAGCTAACAGCACAACAGCAGCAGATCTTGGCTAACTAGAAAGTCAGCTGAATGTCCGTGGGCAAGTCGTTTAACGTCACTGACACACAAATCATGGCTGGAATAGTGCCGTGTGGCTCGGTCCGAGCCTCTCTGTGTGTTTCTCATTCACAGAGCCAGGGCTGAGTACACACACCAGAGTTTTTTTCAGAGCGCACACAGAACAGACAGCTAGCCGACCGTGAGGAGATATTCGCTGAATTAGACAAAAAGATGTGTATTGGATTAGAATCGCATACCTCACCTTTAAGTGATCAGATTTGGTGTGCTATTTATTTGTTTCTGTCATGGTTTGAGGGTTCGTGTATGTTACTTCCTGTTTTATTTTGTAATATTCTCCTTCCTGCATGTGTCTTGTGGTTTTACTCCCTTCTGGTTGCTTTTCCTGCCATTTTTGAGTATCTGATCAGTCTCACCTGTGTCTCGTTGTCTCTCCTACCTGAGTGTATTTAAGTCTGTGTGTTTCTTTTTGTTCAGTGTCAGATCGTCATTGTATTCATGTCGAGTGTCTTGATCTTTGTCGCCTTTGGTCCCTCATGTGGTTTTGGATTATTCTTCTCAATTTCATTGATACCCTTTACAGAAGCTTGGACTGTGATTTCTGTTTGCTCCTTTGGACTTTGCCTGTTATGGACTGCTTACCTGTTATGAGTGCTTGCTGCCTGGCAGCTTTTGATAGCAGATCACATGACTGAACGAAGTCACTGGGTTGGTGGACAGGGCAGGTGATGGGAAAGAGCAGGAGGAGCGGCCTGGATGTGGTTCGGATTCACCGGCCCAACTGGGATGGATGGTGGAGGGATCTCTGGGAGGGTTTTTCCACGGCGGTGGCAGGGACTAATCACATGGCAGGGCTGGCACTACTTGCTCTAGCAGCGCTAGAGTGAGAGTGGTTATGACAACACAGGAATATAACGATATCGGCAAAGGCCATAACAGTTCACACTTCACAAGAACTAGCTCAAAGTTCAGTTCACACAGATTAAAATGAACTAGTTCACATTCATAGTTCACAAATTAGAATTTTGAACTAAATTCACAGTACCAAAAAATGAACTAGTTCACGTTAATTTCTTTCATTTTTTTCCTTTACAAAATGCTGTGAGTTTGACTTGGGTTGAGGAACTTTGCGGCTGTTGGCTCGTGGTCTTACCCTTTGTTAATAATTTCTTGTGATCATCATTCACTTGCAGATATTTCCCAAGACTGGTCGGATGCTTCAGCTCACTGTGTCGTTTCAAAAATCAGTGACCTATAGCGTGAACAACACCAAACCTGATGAACATTTTGTATCTTTATTGATAAAAATAAATGTTCTCCTCATGGCCTCAAGAGAGACTCAAGAGAGAACCAGGTGAAACCACAGATACTGTTCTGTGACAGTGGGGTTCGAAGATTTAGTCTAGTAAGACCAGTTACGTAGATAAAAATTAGGATCTTCCATCAACATAGGTATGATGGCTAAATTACTTCAGGTGATCAATAATTCCTAATAATAATCTCCCCTTGACTTTCCAAAACTTCTCAGTTGCTGAACAGTTCCTAGTTTATTTAATCGGTAACTATTAAAGTTTGTCCACAAAGTGGTTTCCTGTGTTTACACAAGTTAATACCGCTAACCAAACAATCATTCACTGCATCCTCTGTGTCACATGGTCATTCATTCACTTATTAATCATTCATCGCTGTGTTCATATCATTCATTCATGGTTGCATTTATCTGTTCATTTGGTTATTGTGTGTTTGTGTGTATGAAATATTCCGATCACTGTCCCGAGACAAGAACTCTGTAGCAGCTAACAGCACTAAATTGATCATTAATGAATGAATGAATGAATGAATTTATTAATTATTATAAATGACTGTCAAGATTTTCTCCTGGTAAGGGAGTGGTGCCCTTAACGTAAGTTAGATTCTGTTATTTAATAAGAATGCTGATTTTATTCTGATAGCCGGAGGTGAGTGTAAACCTGCTCTTTCCTCTAACCAAAATGAAGGTCATTCAGTCAGTTTAATGCATTTAAACCTTTAACCTGCTACTGACCCATCAGATTCTGTGACCCAAAACACCGGCATGCCGGGTGCCTAAAACAGTGTGTGCGTTGTTAACTCTCACGGGACTTAAGGGCGCTCACGTTCACGTTCGTTAGTTGCAAATGAATACGTTCAGTTCACCAAAAACAATGAACGGCGCTCTTTTAGCGCGTTCATGCACAACACTGAATGGGTCTATTGCCTGGGTTCCTTGTTCTCCCTTCACCTCATCAACTGCGACTTCTCACTTTGTCTGTAGAACTTCTACTCCTGTGTCCGTAGAGGGAGAAGCATCCTCATCATACCAATCTAAGATTAGATTCATATTTGATTGTTTTATAGATTAACATTTTTAATTGTGATGATGGACATAATTAAAGGAATGGTAACTCTATACTGTGTGTTGCATGGTTTAAAATGCCATTCTTTTTGTGAACAAAAAGCAGGATTGCTTCGTGCTCAGCATTCAAAAGGCCTTCCCGCGGTACTGATGAACTTCAGCATTCAGTGAACATGTGAACAATACGCATCATGTGTGGAAATTTACTATGTGTCAAATTTATGATTTTGTTATTTGGTGGTTCGTGGAGTGTTTCCATCAAGCACGGCTAACCTTAGCCTTTCTGGTGCCTTCCTCCAGAAGCGGTTAAAAATTCTAAACTGCTTAACCCCAGGGCTGAAAGTTTGTCCCGCTTCGCTGGCTGGAGAGCAGCTCTTCTGCCGTGTGCAGCTATCCATCAACACTGAGTGTGTAACATGAGCTTGCATTGATAGTCTCTGCACTTGTCATGCCGCACATGGCTGAAATAGCATTTTCCAAAAGGCCTGAAACCCAAGCTGCTCTCCAGGCACACTGCCCATCTCCGATACACACCGCTATCAGCCACACTCTGGTAAACAGCATGGCTATCTGTGCCAGCACATGCACAGGCAGACAATGGACCACATTTTTTAAGTGACATGTACGATTAATTTAAGAGAAGTTGTCACATTCATCAATTTTCTCGTACTTTGAGTTTTCTCTTACCAGACCTGAGTTCCGTACAGATATTCTACCAAAGGGGTACAACGCTTATTTGACCAAAGAATTGTGATTCCTAAATCTGAATGAATTTGGAGTTTGTAACATCAGCAGCTATACAATCAAATGTATTTTCGTCCATCTCAGTCAAATCCCCTTGACAACCTTCCATTTTAGTTATGGACCGCTTTGCTTTAGCAAGACATTTTGATAATCTCATAATTGATCAGACTTTGATCGTTTGTCTACCTGTCCATCCCTGTGTCCAAGGCTATTCCTTTATTTAAAAAGGTCTTGGGTATTTAATTGTTCTATATCATCACACTATTGTTAATATAAGCGGGCGATTTTAATACAAAGTTGTAACCACTGCATGGGAATGCATGCCTTCATTAGGCTGTACAATGTCGCCCACCACTGGATCTGTAATGAACTGCAATAAACAACATTACCCTCTTCCGATGCTTAATGCCTAGTCGTTCTTCTGCAGTTATTTTGGTGAAAGTAATGCAAAAGTAGTGTAATCAGTAACACATTACTCTGCACAGACAGTAATATTGTAAAGTAACTTATTACTTTCAAATGAAAGTAACTAATAATATGTAACATATTACATTTTGAAAGTAACTTGCCCCGCACTGTTTACTTCTCCTCGGTGAGTGAGAGCACTGATTGTGTTGTGCTAAGTCCACTGAAATTCATTTATTTTGCCATAACATTTCTCTCTTTTAAATGCTGGTGACTGGGCCTATAGTATGCAAAGGCAAGTGAGATTCCCTGTTGTTCTCATCTAAAATATGTCTGTATGTATGTTTCCCAAACATCAGCTGTGCTATGGCCTAGCGCAGCCACACAACTCTAACTTTCTTCCTGTGACGTCCCTCTCACTGTCCACAGAGCTGTCCCAGACAACCTCCACAGGTCCGAGGCCACCAGTGGAGGGTCGTCTATGTCGTTGATCTAGTTCACCTGGGCCTTCCAGGCTGTAAAAGCTGGCCCATCCGTCTCTCTTCCTTCAGCTGACATCCACCCTGCATCATTTTCTTTTGCACCTTCACCAGCGTCACACTTCACGTGCCACACATCCATGCATTGCTTTTCATGGCTAACATTGCTGTTTTCCACACCCTATGGTGCATGATGTTTATGTTGACTTTACTTTTAATACATTACATTTGGTTTAAGTACATCTCTTGTGTGTGCGTCCTTGTTACATTCCCTGAGGCAGTTTGTGACAGGTGGCTGTAAACCCAGTCTGCCTGCAAGTGTTTATAGCTCACTTGCTAAACTTCATTTATTAATTACAAAGCAAAAGCTTTCTTTAATACCATAAATGTTACCCTAAAATTATCAGTCGTCATGTGCGTAAACCTCATTCCAGATTTGGACAGGTTACATTACATTTACCCACCACTGCAGCCATTCTCACCAGACTCGCATTTTAGATCAAATGTGAACACAGCAGGGAGACAGACCAAATTTGACTCCCCAAAAACTGCTCAGGTATCAAGGCATTCGTGGCCACAGAGTGAACCTGAGGCGGTAGTTTTTCCTGAAGACAACCAGAGGGTTCACTACCACCCTCTGAGTTCCAATACGGCCCTGCACGTGGATGCTGAAGACAGCTTGAAAGAGCGCCTCATCTGTGCTGCAGCAGGAAGCTCAGACCGCACGTGTGAGCCACCAATCACTGCCAGAAACATGAGTGAAAGCTGGAGAAGCAGGTGACTACACAAATCCTGCTGCCACCTCCGTCAGCTCAGCCCTGTCTCCTACAGATTACGCTTATTTATTACTAAATTGTTTTCCCCACTATGTTTGTCCTGACATTCGCTGCCTGGATTATTTTCAGCAACTTTTTTTTAATGAATGAAGCGCTACAAGGTTAGGGAAAGATCGTGGTTTTGGTTAAATGGTTATCATCACATCGTGTCTTGTGCTTCACGTCACTGCACTTTTTCTGTATTGAACCAGACCGTGATCGTGCCTCGTATCCAATGGAACGCAAAAGGCCTCACAAACGGCCTTGTAGGATGTAACACCTGCCTGCCGGTGCCCCTAAGTCTTCCCCAAGACTCCCTTCGTCCAGTCCACCTGATCAGGACCATCAGGACACCCACTGCACACCTGACGTCTTCACAGCATCACCGTGCAGCACCAAGGAACGACTTCAGAGGGGAAGTACTGGGGACAGGTTGCTTTAGTGCCCTCTAACACATGCTTCCCAACGTCTGCTGCTGGTATGCACTACTGCTGTCTGTGAATGAGTGTCTCACTTGAGCTGAAACTCTGCTGAGATGCCTCAACATATGTTCCATAGTTCTCTGGGATGAGAGGCGCAGCTTCCAGTAGAATCAGAGACTGAAGCAGATGGGCTGATTCTGTGTCAGCCGCAGGATTTAGACGATGATTCATGGAAATGAGCCGTTGGCTACTGTGGCATGGTAACTGTAGTTTGAGCAATGTGTGTGTGGACGTATTCTTTTAGGCATGTATTGCTGTGTGTGTGAGTGACAGTGTGTGGATGTGTAACCCAAAATAGACAACATAACCTTTCTTATAATCCACTGTGCCTATATCAAGTACTGACATGTTTAGAGTATCCATCACCGGGTTTATGAATACAATACCACTTCATCTGTCATGAAATTTAGAATCCTCGGATCATTCACGCTAAAGAGCCTCGTTTAAAGTTATATTAAGTGACATTTCTACTGCTCTGTGAGGCAAGGCTAAACTGCGAGCTCAACAGTGGGTGCAGCTCTCGTCATACATAATGCATATCTCAGTTCCCTCGCTTGCATCTTTTCCTGACAGATGCAGGAAAAGATGCGAGGAAAGAGCAGTTGTGGAAAGTAACTAAGCATACTTACTCAAGTACTGTCCGTGAGTACAATTTTGAGGTACTTCTTTCTGAATGAAATTATTTATTAGTAATGTTTCACTTGTAATTGATGAATCCAATAAAGTAAGTTTCTGATCACATGGTGATTGATGTGCAGTGTCACACGAGACTGAATGGAAGCGATGCTGATAGATAATTAAAAGACAACATGCGGCAATGACAAGTGGGGATGCAGGAAGAAGTCCCGGCCGAAGACTCTTACGCTCCTCGACTGTGCTATGAGATGCAGGTTAAAAGAATAAATGCCTGAACATGATGCGAAAAATCTTTCAGATGATGAATGATGAAAACTATTTATTGATAATCAGGCTTTCAATGAACATATCCACCACTGATACAAATGATGAGTAATATCACACCTGACTGGTCCTGTTATTTGTCTGTCCACGCAGGAATGATGAAAACTGCAGCGATACAGTTTCAAAGCTGCCGATGAGCTGCGGCGTCCCGTCACTGACAGATTTCCAGTAATGGGACGCGTCGGTCCAATAACAGACTTCCGTTGAGGATGGTTTGTGTATTTTCGTTTAAGCCGCACTGGGAGGCGTCCTCGCGCTTCCATGCTAGTTTCTCTGAGAAGAATTAAGAGTATTGGAAAATCCCTAGGCTTAAACTAGACACCACCTTTCTGAAAGTCAATATTTATGGATTGTCCTGTTTATTTCCCCTTGGACTCGGGGTGTGACCACTTCTTCCCTTTTTGTTGCTGAGAGAATGCTCACGCTCCCATTCAAAATAAAACTTTCATATAATAAATATGCTCCATCACTATTTTTGCTCTAATGTCAGTCTAGAAGCAGTTGTGCGATTCAGTTAAAGGAGGCTAGGCGCTGCAGTTTCCTTCTTCCACTCTTAACCTTTGTCCCAATCCCACACTATTTCCATACTATTATTTCTAAGCTAATTGTGAGTATGAAGTATTGTTCATACTGCAAAAGTGACAGAATTACGTATACTCCAAAAAGTCACTGTGCAAACTATATCTGCTTGATTTCTGAGTGTGCTGTCTCGCACTGCACAAACAAAATATACAAGCTGCCGCGAGCTGCAAAAATGACAAGAAATTACAGCTGGCAGCTCCAGGAAGATCAAGGAAACAAACAGTGAGTAACAAGGAAGACATGTTTCCTTCTCTTGGCAAAGTTTGATTAAATTAATTAAGTACCGCATCACTTCCTGTTCCTAAAAATAGTAATATACATGTATATCTCTTATATGAACTGCAAAAAGTGTAGTAGGTATAAGACAACTACTATCTGCTACATCCATTTAAAACAAACTGGGCATTAACTAACATTGCAAATTTAAAGAATGCTGCAGGGAATTAGCTAGCAACATTAAAATGAATGGAAACGTAGATGAATGTGCTGCTGAAATGACACGTGTGATAACTGAAGCTGCCTCAGAAAGTATACACTGTACAACTGTGATTAGACAGGGAATAAGAGACCTGTGCCATGCTGGACTGATGAGTGTAGCTTGGCTATTAAAGAGAGAAATAGTGCTTTCAGAAACAGTTTGATGGAATATAAAAGGAAAAGAGCCATAGCACGCAACATAATGAAAACAGCTAAAAGGAGACAGTTTAGTTCTTCTGTTGGAAGAGAGAGAGATGTGGCTCGTGTACGGAATATGGTTAAAAGATGAGTGGGAGAAGGTTAAACAATAAAACATCAGTACTTGCAGATGGAGACCAATCAGCAATAACAGAAATGGAAAAAGCCAAGCTCCTAGGAAGAGTCTTTGCCAGCGTTCACAGTGGAAATCACCTCACTGAGAGACAGAAAGGAAAGAAGAAGTCCTGAAAGATCATGAGAAGGTGCCGGTAAAGAGTTAGAAACCAGCTCCGCTCTGGATGTGGACTTCACCTTGAGGGAAACGAGAAGGGCAGCAGATGTTCTGCTC
The DNA here is from genome assembly GCA_027580175.1 of Siniperca scherzeri. NCBI lineage: Eukaryota > Metazoa > Chordata > Actinopteri > Centrarchiformes > Sinipercidae > Siniperca > Siniperca scherzeri. The sequence continues at coordinate 381,827 of CM050844.1, read as the reverse complement.
CGGGACGAGATCAGCTGAGTTATGCTGTGTTCGGTCAGTTACCACAGGGAGCGTTACGGACAGAGGGAAGACTACCTATGAAGTGGAGGATGGCATGAATCTGACCATTTGCTAACCCAGGAAAGACCTACAGCACCAGCCTCACACACTGTCAATGGATGGAAAAAATGATTGTCTACAGGTGATCATACTTTTTAGAAAAAGGAAGAACCACAGCAGACGCTCTAATTAAAGTACGTCATGAAATTGCAAAGACCCTTGATATGAAGGAAATGATGGCTGTAGTTTTCTTTGGCACTGAGAAGCTTCTGATGATGTGGAGAGAAGGTCAACAGGTGGAAGGTTAAGGATCAGACACAAGGCAAGCTAAAGTAGGATCAGAATCAGTCCAGTTCTATTAAGATCATGATTAATGATATCTCTGGAAATACAGGGACAGGTGTGCAGTCAGCAGTGTACACGCTGGAACACATCGCTCACGTGTTGAAAGGTTTACAGAAAGCAACAGGCAGTGTAGAGAGACGGTCGTATGGCTGGGGACTCGAACCTTCAGGAGCAGAACCATCAGGCTTTACGCTGCTCAGTGAAGAGAGAACAGCTGACGAGCAGGGGTTCACACTACAGCAAGCCTTTAAATATCTATGGACTGATGAAAGATACACATGGAAGAAGCATACTGAAGATATCGAGGCCAAATGTAAAAAGGTGTTAGATGTAATGAGGTGTGTGGTCGGAAGTGAACGGGGAGCTGACCAAGAAGCATTATTACACACATACAGGGCTCCGATGAGAGCTGCTCTGGACTGTGGCTGTGTGACAATCATAAAATAAGTTTTGTTTCCTTTCCTTTTATTGCAATAGTATTTTATTTTATTCTGATTTATATAATTGAATACTAATGAGAGATCACAGAAAAGCACATAATGACATGTATTTCATAAAATGGACACAGGGTGGCAGTAACCGCGAGCAGCGCCACACTGGAACATTTAGCGATACGCAGAGCACGATTAGCTCATAATCCGAGTGAATGGAGAATGAGCAATTGTTGTCCTGCGTCACTGATTTCTCTGTAATATTTGTAATATTTCCAGGTTAGTTACACACCTTTTATGTTTCTACAGATGTTTATAAGCTAATATGAATCCCCGGTGATGTGTGCTCTGTAAGCTAAAAGTATGTCAAATGTGTAAACAGTTAAGTTTGACGATACGCAATTGAGAGAATGGCGGCCAACGTCTGCAGATTGTCTATTTTATTTGTTCCCTATGGCTCCGGGGCATTTGTGGGTTATTTCAGTGTGTGAAAAACAGCTATGTGTGTAGTACAATGTTAAAAGGGTAAAAAGTTCATGTGAATGTACAGCGTAACCCCAGTTACGGCTGCGGCCTTGTTCAAGGGCGCGCGCGTTAATACAATGATACAGATTCAGTTCATTGAACTGAGCGCCAAGTTATGAGGCAGATATGTTTATTATTGAAGTTTGTGTTCTTATAGTGTAAATGTAATACAGCTTAACTGCAAATGAGAATTATTCTGTTGTATAAAACTTATAAAATGTACAGTGATTACAAAAATACTCTGTTGATAAGAGGACAAAGATGATAGATGTTTAAAGGAAGAAGTGCAGACATGATTGAGGATAGACCAAAAATGGGATTTAAAGGGAAAATGTTTGTTTTTGGTTTCATACAAACTTTAATAAGTTAATGTTAATGATACATGTATGTGAAAACAGACCTTTGAAGAATATATGGCTTCATGTGATCCAAATGTGGATATAACCTGTGCTTCAATGCAAAACAGACAAAAATAACAGAAAATAATTCATGATTGCAGATACAAAGTTAAAATGAAGTTAAAAATAAAATAATCCGAGTGAATGGAGAATGAGCAATTGTTGTCCTGCGTCACTGATTTCTCTGTAATATTTGTAATATTTCCAGAGCACTCCTATCAGAGGATTATCCATATATCTGCCAGCGGAGACCTAGCCGGGACCCGCTACAGCTGCATGGTGAATGAAGCAGCAGCAAAACCTCCCCTAGAAACACCGGACAGGACACGACACGGAGCACGAAGACTTCGTTTAGGAGCATCAGTGCAGTGCTGCTTGAATCCAGTGGACTGCCTCTGCATCTGAGGAGAACTCAGGTATCTCTAACATGCTGGGTGAGAAGATAAGGAAATCTGCAAACACTAGAAAGGAGGAGAGAGTGGGCAGAGAGGAAGGATAACACTGGGTGCATGGTTCAAGAGTATGTGAAGAAAAGTTATTATAATTATCTTAATATTTTTAAGATAATTAATATCCTCAGATCAGGAACCTGCAGGGCTGGGTATATACCCCCCAGGATCTGACCGAGGAAGTGTTGGAGGATCTCAAACAGGCTCTCAGGACACACAGCAGAGGAGGTTAAACTGGTTAAAGTGCCGCTGCAGTACAAAGTCAGGAGAATCAGTCCGAGAGGATCTTTTAATCGAGTTTATATGAGCCCACTGAATCTGCAGCAACCGGGAACAGACGTTCGTTTCTCTCGTTGGAACAGAGGGAAATGAGACTGCTGATAAACTTACTAAAAATGCACTAAACAAAAATGATAATGACATTTTAGAAATTTGTTTTGGGAGATCAGAAGCAAAATCATTAACTCATCAGGGAATAATGACATCTTGGCAGGAAACTTGGAATTACAACAGTAAGGGTAGAGAATACTATAAAATCCAAAAATCTGTCAGAGTCAGAAATAATCAGGTAAATGTAGGAAAGAAGATGTTATCTGTGCTAGGCTGAGACCAGGACACACAGGACTCAGTGCTAGCTTGTATACCATGAATCAGTCAGTCAGATAAATGGGAGACTTGTAACTGGAAGGAATCTGCTGAACGTGCTGATGGGATGAGGAGGGCAGAGAGGCAGAGAGGCAGGGAGGCAGGGAGCGGAGCACCACAGGTCTGTTAGGGACCGGAGGAACACTTACAGGCTCAAAGGGCTTTATTCAAAGATTTAAAATATCTACAATATAAAATCTCTATAAAGTTTTATTTTTAATGGTTTTTTTAAATTAATTTTATTTATTTTTCCCGTTTGTTAGTTTTGGTTAAAGGCATGATGTTACACACTCCGATACAGTAGGTGGCGGCATGCACCTTTAACGTTGCTCTGTAGCCCGCCAGTAAAATCAAGAAGAAGAAGAAGAAGAAGAAGCGGGAACGCAGCAGCATTGAGGAAGAGACGCAGCGGTAAACGGATAACGGAACTCTGTGTAAGTTATCTAAACTAAGCCGTCTATTAAAATCACAGTTTTAGGTTTACGGAGAGAGGTACACGCAAACGCAATGCTGGTGGTGTTCCTGTTTTGTTGCTATGCCAGATGTACTAAGTTAACGTTAATGTTGTGTACTAACTGACACCATTAAAGAGAGCACTGTTTTGACCAGATAAATACAGAAGTAGCGTTTAGGAGACGCAAACGTAACACCGACTTCGAGGTATCATATCAAAATGGCATTTTTATGACGACGTCGAAGTTAGCTTCCGTTTCGCAGCTTCCAAAGGGAAACTTTAATGACCGGTCCTCCTTTTTTGCACCACGTAACGTTATTGTTATGAGAGGATGTTAGACATCCTAGTTAAATCTTCAGAGCTCTTTAAAACCCACTTTCAGTTTTGTAAAACCTTTATTTTATTCATGAACGCATGAAGAAATGGTGCTTTCACTGCGTTTTCTCCATCCAGACAACAACAGACCAGCTCTAAACCCTTACATTTACACTTCTCAAACCTGGACTTGATTAACAGGTAGGCCTAACTGTTTAAAACGGTTTATTTGTTTCAGGTGTGACAAGTCTAAATATAGTGTGTGTGTGTGTGTGTGAGAGTGTGTGACACTGAACCAGGTCTAGCCTTCCTCGGGTGTTCGGGTCGGCACCGACCCGTTTCCAAGTTTTAAATGCATTAAAAAACACGTAAATTAGTTTATTGCGTCAAGGCTTTTTGACTTTGTCAAGAACCTCTATATCAACAAAATAAAACAAAAACATTTTTTTTCACTAAATTATAAAATGCTCTGGTTGAAATTATGACCTTTGTGTTGTTCGGGTCGGTTTCGACCCGGTTATAAAAGTCAGATTATAAAGCAATAATTAGAACCAAAACTTAAATCATAAGTGAACTGTCAGCCAAAACACTGACAGACAGCTCCTCTCCCAATCATGTGAGCTTTAGGATGCTCATTTTGCCTTGTTTTCCAGTATTCCTGCACAAAACAAAACAAAACAAAACAAAGACGGGCATGTCCAGACATGTTACGTCAATTCCACTCATTTGAGTGGTCATTTGACTTGCAGAGTGCACATCTCCAATTTGCAGCATGCGAAAATGAGAAGAGGACTTACAGTGACCCAAGTTCTGGATAGCCTTTTGGTGAAAATGAGGAGAGGACACAGAGCAGCATAGCGATACGGATGAGCAGGTTTCTGAGGAGGAAGACAATGTGGATTCTTGCTGGAGTGTACAGATCCTGCAATGAGGCCACTGATAGTCTTTGGGACGCATCGACAGGCAGAAATATTTTCCGCTCAACAATGTCACTTCAGACCTTTCGCATGATATCAAGAGTCCTCAGATTTGACAACAGAGATACCAGAGCAAGATCTGACAAGCTTGCCCCCATCAGGGATGTCTGGGAGAGATGGACGCAGCTCCTTCCACTGATGTTCAACCCAGGGGCAGAGGTGACAGTGGATGAACGTCTTGTCCCTTTCCGAGGAAAATGCCCCTTCCGGCAATACATACCCAGTAAGCCAGGGAAGTACGGCATAAAAATCTGGGCAGCCTGCGATGCAAAAACCAGCTATGCCTGGAATCTACAGATTTACACAGGCAAAGCTGCGAGTGGCATCCCTGAGAAGAACCAAGGAAAACGTGTGGTCCTCGATATGACTGTTGGACTGCAGGGTCACAATATCACTTGTGACAATTTTTTTACCAGCTATGACCTTGGACAAGAACTTCTCAGGAGGAAACTTACCATGGTGGGCACAGTGAAGAAAAATAAACCTGAGCTACCTGCTGAAATCTTGCAGGTGAAGGACAGGGCTCCACTTTCCTCAAAGTTTGCTTTTACAGACACCACCACTGTTGTCTCATATTGTCCAAAAGAAAACGGAATGTGATACTTATGTCGACTCTTCACAAAGATGCAGCTGTGTCATCAGGAAGTGACAAAAAGCCCACAATCATCCTCGACTATAACAAAACAAAGGAGGAGTGGACAACCTGGACAAGCTGACTGCCACCTACACTTGCCAGCGAATGACCAGGAGATGGCCAATGGTTGTGTTTTACAACATCCTTGATGTGTCTGCATGTAACGCATTTGTGTTGTGGACCCACATCCACCAAGGGTGGAACTCAACCAAAAAGCCAAGCGGAGAATGTTTCTTGAGGAGCTGGGAAATTCACTTGTCAAGCCACACATTGAGCGAAGGAACAGTTGCCCAGAGACCCAGACGCTGCCGCCTTGGTCAGACAGCTGCAGAGCTCACCTTGCACTCCGTCCACGCCCTCAGCAACACAAAGAGCATCCACAACAGCTTCCTCCTCAGTCAGCCCTGCCTCAACACCAACCAGAACAGCCACAGCCACAACCCCACTCAGGCCACCTGATTCTAAAAGAAAGAGGTGTCAAGTCTGCCCAAGCAGTAAGGACAGAAAGACAAACGTATTGTGCTTCAAGTGCAAGAAATATCTCTGCAAAGAACACACTAAAAGTGTCACTTTTGCCACACATGCATCTAAACACACACACATACACATGCATGTTCTTGCACACAGAGACTTTTACTCTGATTTGGTATTTTGGTTTGATTTGCTGGATTGGTTGTTGTTTGTTTGACCTTGCAAATCTATATTTTGTGTTATGACCTGTTCTGCTTTTCATTTTGTGTTTATATTAAAGTTCTATTGCTGAAAAAAATACTTTTTTGCCTTTTTCTTGAAGTAAATATATATGGGTCGAAACTGACCCGTAACACCATAGATGTTACTATAGTTAATAATATTAAAATTAAAAAATAAATAAAACAAATTTATTTAAGAGATGTGTTCTAATAGTGCTTAGTAATAGTCAGGTAACACAACAACCTTTTATTTATTTATATGATTCTGTTGAGGTTCATTTTACCATTTTTTTTTATTGAAATCGAGGGGTATACTGACAAAAAAAAGGCCCAGAGGCCCACACCAAAAATATTAAAACCAATATTTTCATGTATATGGAAGCCTAACAAGGTAACCAAGAGATGAGAAACAAATTGGATGATAGCTAATTGTTTTTAGTGTATTTTACAGCTGATTTAAGACACGGGTCAAAACCGACCCGTTAACATAAGAGATGGTAACAGAAAGCGAACACATGAGGAAGGCTAGATTCCCCCCCCCCGATATAGACCTGGTTCAGTGTGGTCTGGATGGGGGGAAAAGCTGTTTTTTTTTTTTTTTTTTTAATGAATAAGAACAAAAGTTTCACAAATCTGAAACTATTTTAAACAGTTACCAGAGTCTACTTGTTAATCAAGTCCAGGTTGGACAAGTGTAAATGTAGGGGTTTCTAAGTTAGAGCCAGTCTGTTGTCTTGCTGGAGAAAATTGTTATTTCTTTGCATTCACTAACAAAATAATGGTTTTACAAACCTGGAAGTGGGTTTTAAACAGCGTGACAGCTATAACTAGGATGTCTAACACCCTTTCACAACAGTAGCTAATAGTGTTGTCACGATACTAGAATTTCTAACTTCGATACGATACCTTGAAAAATATCGATATTCGATACCATTTTCGATACCACAGAGAAAAAAACTGCCACAATATTAAGGGGTTATTTTTTTATTTAAAGCTAAATATAACAAGTCTAGAACATATATTTTACATTAACAAAACTGTCCTGAGGTAGTGCACTTGTTCAAAAGCCTCTCAGATTGCATTACATTCAAAAACCAATAAAGTGCAAGTAAAAAAAAAAATCTTTTGTATTTCCAAGTAAAATCAAATCACAATGTCAATAAAAGGTACTTAAACTTCAAGCAAAAACAAAATCAGTGCAATCTTATGCATCAAGTATCAAATTAGTAAACAAAATAATTAAATGGAATCTGTTGCTGCAGTTTTTGACCACACTTTTAAAATGAACTGAATGAACTAATCTAAGAACTTAGGTTAATGGTAATAGATATTTGTTAACATGAATAAGCAACGAAAAATACTTACAAAACATTTGTTAATCAAAGTTAAAAGTTGATTTAAACTAACATTCACTAATACATGTACTAATTAAAATCCAAAGTTCTATTTGTTAATATTTTTTCATTGGACCAGAGCTAACATGATCCGTTATATTTTTATTACCTAATACCTACTGTTATCAAAGATTAAAATATACTGTAACAAATGCATTGCTCATCGGTCATAAAAGCTGGTTAATACATTAACGTTATTTGATGAACAGATTAAAACGCAAACGTGCGTGCATCACACGCGAAAACAGCGCTCACTGGATCGACATGAAGTCGTCAAGTCACCTTTATTTATATAGTGCTTTTAACAATACAGATTGTGTCAAAGCTCTTAACAGTATCAAATTGGAGGATAGAGTGTCAGTAATGTATAATAATAATACCAACCTCGAGAAATTCTTTATACAGATCCGGGTGTCGGTCTCTCAGGTGCTTTGCTATATTAGTGGTGTTAGCGCCTTTTGTTAGCACTGTTCTGTAGCATCGCTTGCATATTGGCTTGCTTGTGTCCTTCGGCTTTCCATGTTCATTTGCCTCATATGCAAAATATTTCCAGATAGCACTCCTGCTGTGTTCCTTATCAACCAAAGCCGGTCGCTGGCGTTGCACTCGCCATCTTTCCATTCACTTCACTTTTGCTAACGAGGCGAATGAGACGAGTGCGAGTGTGGTGGTCGTCAACGCGCCTTTGGAGAGAAGTGAAAGTGCGGCTAGTATCGATACTTCGGGAAATTAGTATTGGTACCGTTCAGATATTTCAGTATCTATTTTTGATACTGTGTCTGTGGAAGACATCTTGCCTCGTTCCTGTTGCCTCGTTCCTGTGCCGAAGACGCCACGTCCCAGTGGCTCCAAGGACTACAGACCGGTGGCACTGACCTCCCACATAATGAAGACCCTGGAGAGACTAGTGCTGGAACAGCTGCGGCCCATCGTCAGACCCCTCCTGGACCCCCTTCATTTTGCCTACCAGCCCCGGCTGGGAGTTGAGGACGCCATCATCTACCTGCTTAACCGCATCCACACCCACCTGGACAGGCCGGCAAGCACGGTGAGGATCATGTTTTTTGACTTCTCCAGTGCTTTCAACACCATCCGGCCTGCCCTGCTGGGGGAGAAGCTGGCAGCAATGCAGGTGGACGCCCCCCTTGTGTCCTGGATTGTGGACTACCTGACTGGCAGACCACAGCATGTGCGGATGCAGCACTGTGTGTCAGACAGCGTGGTCAGCAACACTGGGGCCCCTCAGGGGACTGTCCTCTCCCTTCCTCTTCACCATCTACACCACGGACTTCAGCCACCACACAGAGTCCTGCCACCTTCAGAAGTTTTCTGATGACTCTGCTGTGGTGGGATGTATCAGCGGTGGTGATGAGACTGAGTACAGGGCTGTGGTGGGGAACTTTGTTTCATGGTGCGAGCAGAACCATCTGCAGCTCAATGCGACAAAGTCAAAGGAGCTGATTGTGGATCTACGGAGGGCCAAGGCACCAGTGACCCCGGTTTCCATCCAGGGGGTCAGTGTGGACATTGTGGAGGACTACAAGTACCTGGGAGTACACTTGGATAATAAACTGGACTGGACCAAGAACACTCAGGCTGTTTACAGGAAGGGCCAGAGCCGCCTCTATTTTCTGAGGAGGCTGAGGTCCTTCAACATCTGCCGGACAATGCTGAAGATGTTCTATGAGTCTGTGGTGGCCAGTGCTATCCTGTATGCTGTTGCATGCTGGGGCAGCAGGTTGAAGGTAGCGGACGCCAACAGAATCAACAAACTGATCCGTAAGGCCAGTAACATTGTGGGGTGGAGCTGGACTCTCTGGCGGTGGTGTCAGAGAGGAGGATGCTGGCCAAACTACATGCCATCTTGGACAGTGTCTCCCACCCGCTCCATGACGTGCTGGTCAAGCAAAGGAGCACCTTCAGCGGAAGACTCATCCCCCCACAATGCACCACAGAGCGCCACAGGAAGTCATTCCTGCCTGTGGCCATCAAACTATTTAACTCCTCCCTCTAAGTGTTAGTCTGTATGACCCTAGGTCACTAAACTGGACATTGAGCATTACATCTCCGCCATAATTAATAATAATTGTGCAATATTCTGTTTACTACTCAAGTGCAATATTAGTTTTCCCTTGTTAGTTTTTCTTATTTATAGTTACGGATATACCTCAATTACTCTCGACAGAACATGCACCTCCGCTTATTACTATTATTTAATTACATAATTAGTGACATTGTATTTTATACTGTACTTCACCATCTACCAGTAAACCCACTTGGTACTCGACACTTAGTTTATCTTATACTTATACCGACATGATACTTAATTTATTTCTGACCTGTTTATAGTGTATCATATCGTTTTCTAGTACTTTCTCCTGTGTGCACTGACGTAAAGACAAGCTACTGTAACAAAGAGTTTCCCTACGGGCATCAATAAAGTATTTCTGATTCTGATGTTAACATTAAACTTACCATATGGGCAATGTAACGTTAATGTAACGTTGACGCTAGACTTGGCTAGGTAACTGTGCTCAGGGAGGGAGCTGCAGCAGACACGGATTAGAATAAGTGGCTGGACCTGTGCCTGATGAAGTGTTGAAAAGGAGAGAGTTGAGGTGGCTACGCCGTTCTGGGGAGCAGCGCTTGGTGCGTACGGCCAAGCCTAGCAGAGCACTCGTTGCTTTGGGCGGGTGCCGTTCGCATGCCGGTTAGGGTTGCCAGCAGTGAAGACAGGTAGCTGGGCTGTAGGGCGAGGTTCCTGAGTTATCAGAATCAGAAATAATCAGAAATACTTTATTGATCCCCGTAGGGAAACTCTTTAAAGGTAACCTTACCTCTTTAGGTAAGGTTAGATTAGTAGCATTAGGACGTGTGATGGCCCCTGCTTACTCTACTTGTGTATGTGCTTTGTCAGTAACTGTTGTCTTTTGAGGTGCCAGAGTGCTGATTGCAGTATCTATTCAGATCTGGAGCACCTGGGCCCAGTGCTGTACAAGATCTAGAAGTCCCAGCTTCCAGTGTGGCTCGCTCTCTTCCCTGTCAGCGCATGCACCCTATTGCTTTGATTAGCATTTTGTTTTACTCCAGAACACCTTATCCTACACTAACCACATACATCCACATGAACACTACTGCTTTCACTGACCTTATATCCAAAGTTACAGTTCAGTTTATTTTCTTTACTACAATAAAGAACTTGTATTTATTGGCATTTTGTGTCTTTTCCTGTTTTTGTCATGACAGACGCTTCAGTAAAGTTACAACGCCTAGGCCAGTGTGATGTGTACTCCACGGTAAAGAAGTTGAAGGAATCGCTTGTTTCACAAGACATTGAGATTTTGCCAAATTATGACACTGGGTTCTCATCCATAGAGTCTATCATTATAATTACTATTACACATCTTTTCATTTATTTCATGTGTACTTAAGTACACATAATTAAACTGTTGCTTGTATACTGGTACATGTTATATAAAATGGATCAGACTAAATATACTTTAGAGTAAAAGCTCATTTTTAAAAGCTGTCATTCATCAGTTTCCTATGTTAATTAGAATATAGTGGTGATAAACTTTTAACAAAGTTTATAAATTAAAATATTAAGATGGTATTTATAGCTTAACATTTTGCATAGATCTCAGCAGAAAGTAAAACAATCACTGGGAAGCTATACTCTCGTGAAAACAACTACCTGCACACCGAATAGTGTTGAAGCCATCTAGGAGGTGTCATTTATTTGCGATCTCTGAGAAGGTCTTGAGGGTATTGCACAAGCATTGTGAGGCCAATACTGTATAAGTGAGGCAAAAGGAAAAAAACATGGCTGGCTGTTTCTTCTTGCCTCACAGTACCTGTGTATTTGGCTGAGGAAGACCTCCTCAGAGTTTGCAACGTCTCCAAATAAATTATACCTCCTACGGGGATTCATAACTACTCAGTGTGCAGGTAAATCAGATTAAAATGTGAAATCTAACATGGGCCTGTGCAAGAGGTAAAGGCTATGCCCAGAGAGCTGCAGAGTCCATGGGGTGGTAGGAATGAGGAAGAGGTGGTAACAGTGTTATGGCTACAGATGTTTTTTTTTTTTTAACAACCATAATGAACATAAAAAAATAAACTCAACATTAGCCTTGACTGTCAGGGCTATGTTTAGGTGTAACAAAATGGGTCCTAAAGGCCAAATTCAAAAGCAGTGACACTGCCAACTGCAAGCAGTTCACTGCGTTTGGAGGTGGTCTTTAAGGCAATTAGCTACTGTACTTAAAAACATATCATTTCCTCGAGGTGTGAAATGAACGCCATCTTTAAAAAATAGCCCTGGACTGTCATGTGTAATGTGATGGTGCTCAATCATAACACCGTTTAAGCTACGAACAAATGTAGCTGTAACACTGTTGATTTCCTGGCCTTGTCAAGCTTCACCAGATTGGCACTAGCCTTCCACTGGCACTTTTTGGGTCACAGACAAAAACATGATCTTCATGCCAGGGTGCTGTGAAGCTGGTGCAGGTCCTCCATCATGTTGA